>JAOBRB020098613.1:0-13952 GCA_027575285.2 Zoanthus pulchellus
AACCATTTAAAAATTATTATATGAATCTATTTAAAAATTGCGCTGAAAACCATTTAAAAATTATTATATGAATCTATTTAAAAATTTCGCTGAGAACCGTTTAAAAATTATTATATGAATCTATTTAAAAATTGCGCTGAAAACCATTTAAAAATTATTATATGAATCTATTTAAAAATTGCGCTGAAAACCATTTAAAAATTATTATATGAATCTATCTAAAAATTTCGCTGAAAACCGTTTAAAAATTATTATATGAATCTATTTCAAAATTGCGCGAGAAATCATTAAATATCAAGTGAGGTCATAAGCGCACCTCACTTGATATACTACTAATAGACTCTTCCATTTTCTTTAGGGCAGCATTTTCTTTCTCATTGTAGACCTTCATCTCTTGAGCTTCAGTTTCACATTTTTCTATCTTCCAAAACCTTTTCCAAGTTTGATCAATATTGCAACAGCTTTGTTTAGTCGACATATTAAAAGGAAAGTTTCTTTCACTACCACAGAGGAATGATCTGGTGATGTGGGTTCTTGTTGTTTGGTATACGTTATCTTCTGCTGGACCAACACAGATCCATCCTAGAGGGTCTAGCCGAGCGATTGACTCTTTAGAGCTCTTTCCACGCAAATCAGCATAAAAATAGTGCAGATCAACATTATCAATAGTAATTAAAAGGTTCACCAAACCTTCTCTAGCTGGCTTAGGAAAGTTGCGTCCTTTAAGGTGTCGCCAATTGTTTTTATTTCCACTCCAATCCTCAATTCTGTAGCTACCAGTAACTTTATGAGGGCACGATTTTGCTTTAATCTCTTTACTCTACTGTCCATTAACACTCTCAATATCTAAAGTAATTGGCATAGATTGAATGTTTTAACCTCGTTGTTTAACACATGCACTTTCACTGTTTCATAAGATTCTCTTAGACCAAGTACACCAACAACTTCTTCAATAATGAATGTTTTATTTGATCCATCATCAAGCTCGGCGTTATCCTTACACTGATATGGTACGAAGTGAAAGTACTTCTTTTGTTGACTGGTTGTTGCAGGTTGTATGTGAACGAGGCAATGCCCCCTCCCAAGGCAACACAGAGTATTGACTTTCTGAACTTTTCTCTAGTGTAAGTTCATGCAATAATTTATCATGGTTATTTTTGCAGCCATTCACATCGCAAAACTTTGTACGCGGGAATGAACTCCCCTGATGACCACTACCCAAACATCGAAAACATAAATGATTTTCTATTGGAAAAACTCAGCTATCCTTTACACTAATACCCTAAAACTTCTAACAGCTCGAAATCCTATTGTTTCCAGCACAATATGCACAACGTGGCCTATAGATCTACCTATCAACTGATGTTTATCACTTGTAAGCAAAGCCCTTGACCTTCCCCTCTCAACAACCTTTGACTTCGCCACACTACCTTCAGCTTCTGTTCTTATCTTGGCTTCTTCCTTTAACCAATCTATCAAACTTGATACTGACCTTTCACACTTTTGTTCCAACAACCATCTACTATAACTATCAACCTGTTTGTTATCCAGCTTTTTCACCAATAAACTATGTGCTTTCACCCAGCTCCCCATCACCACATTCAGCCTCAAGCTTTATCGCAGCTATCCTTACAAGATCAGAAAATTTTTCAAAACCTTTACGTTAACATTACCTCATTTTAGGGGATTCATGCTTTCCAGTTGCTCTAATTATGATTCCATCTGTTGTCTCCGACAGCCGAATTTGGATTGGAGAATTTCTTATGCTTCAATAAACTCAGCTTCTGAGACTCCAAGGCTTCTAATTGCTTCAAGTGCATTTATTTTTAAGCTTTGACGCAGTCTAGCCATTTTAACATTCATCGGATCTTCTCCAGTATCCACTAAACTTGTAAATAATCCCCAATAATCTTCAAAATTTGCCCTGTCACCTTCAAATTCAGGTACCTTAAAAATTTTCAATCGCTGCACTACCAGCTAATCTCGTAATTTGTTGACTTTTTCTGGTGTAATGTCTTACTTGTTTGACTGAGAGGTTGAGCCAGAAATTATTGACAATTCGCTTAAAACTGTTGTTCCAGTGAATTTTAGTTGAGTTTCTTCAGTGCAACCTTTATCACTGCTTCTGCTGCTTCTACAGCATTAAGATTTTCTTTTTCCAAATCCTCTGCTTCCTAGTTATACTCAGCTTTTTATCTTCATCTTCATTTTCATAAAAACATGTTTAAGACCGTCCATTACCCCTAAGAATTTCTCTAACAAATGCCATAATTGCGAAATTTCTAAGCTATTCTGTTCTGACTTAACATCAGATTTTTATCACGCAATCTTCCAAGCTGATGTTTTGTTTTTGTTACTGCAGTTTTCCGTACACGCTTATCTCTTTAGTTGTAAAATGTTTGCTTCAAGTCCAATATCTAGTTCCTTATCTGCAACTCCACCGTCTGTACATAGCACCCATTGCTAACAACTGTCATACGTTTTCCACAAAATAAAATAGTGTTTATTTTACGGAAGTTCAATACTTTTCCACAAAACACATAATTATAAATCCAGATAAATTGAAGCGATTCCGTTCAATCAACCAGCAATCTATACAATAAATTAGGCAGATGTTGATTCGGTAACCAAAATCTTGCAGGTACTGAACTTATTAATCATGAACATGAGCTTTATATAATGCATAAATAAATTACACTCACGTTTCAGCAGAGTGCTTCAAAACTATCCACAATTCTTGCACAAGACTAATAGAAATTTTAATTCAAGTGACAAATAGTTCGCACAGTAGAGAAACGCTCCAAACAATGACCAAACCGAATTCTAACGATTTCAAGTTATTGCAAAACTTACCTAAAATAATGGCAATCCAAAGTTGATTTATCCTTCAAATTATGTCGGTAATTAAACAGTCTAGTAAAACGAGATAAACTAAACCCCGGGTTGAGATCCGAGTTAGGATCCGAGTTAGGATCCGAGTTAGAATCCAAGTTAGAATCCAATCAAGGCTTGAATCTGAGTTATTGTTACATTTTTTCAAAGTCAGACATTTTTTACCCATAATACTTTGCACGAACTTTGTTTTTCGTTGTCCCATGAGTTTGATAAGTAGTATTTCATAAAAACCGCCTACAACTATTTTTTTTTTTGGCTTGTCTCAGCTCCAAAACAATGTCTTTGGTGTATTAATTTTTTTCGCAGTTTTTTCAGGGTTCAGATTGAGTTTTTAGCTCGTGAAGAGATCGAGCGGTAGTTGGGGAGTTAGGATTTCATGGCGTAAACAAAAAAAAAATTATATCGATTATCAAAAGTCTCGAGTTCGTCATTATGGTTTTTGTTTTGATTACTAAATTTACTTTGTACCATTTATATAGCTATATGCTGAAAATAATCTGTTCATGCCATGAAGTACTATTGAACACTGTTTTTTGTTAATTGGAGACGAGTTACGCGAATTTCAAACCTTGTCTGACATTTCATACGGTTTAACTGTTCTTCACTGTTTATCTTACACCATCAAAAGGAAAGCCAGCTACAATCAATATTTTCGAGTTCGCCATTGGATTCAATGTCGAGTTCTTCTCCATCTTTCAGAAATCGTCCGATACGTTCTGCTTCTTTATAAGGCAGTCTGTACAACCTAGCGCTGTCAGGTTCACCCGTCCAATTAACCTCGGTATTAATTTTGACCACGGATAATGTATGTCGAATTCATCTTATCTGCATATAAGGTTAAATCTTGCTTTTTCATGGAAAGCTTACGAGACACACTAACTAACCCTAACCCTAACCCTAAATCCTAACTCGAAAATCCTAACTCGAAAATCCAACTCAAAAATCCAACTCGAAAATCCAACTCGAAAATCTAACTCGAAATTCTAACTCGAAAGTCCAACTCGAACTCCTAACTGGGCAAATAGTTAACCTCAAAGCTTACCAACCGTACAGTTCCAGCTAGTCTTCATAAAATCTTTTGTCAGAATTCACATAATAGAGAATAAATTGAATACTGCGTTACATTTTATCCGATCTTTGTTCATTAGTCGGTTCTATTAATGCTCGATCATTATTATAATTTAACAACTCAATATAATGTTCAGTTCCATTCTCTGAGTTCTAACTGGTTACATGCATTTGTTCAATGGTTCGCCATGGTGTTCGAGTATCCATTGCCACTTTTTCATATCTATAAAACCTCAAACTTTTTAAAATTGTGAGATTATAAAAAATGTAAGAGGAATAACAGTAAAAGGAGACAAATGACTTCGTTCTGAATGGAATGCACGCGGTTATATCTCATTGTAGCACTCTTATAAACAGGTTTTCCCACTAAAAGAAAAGTAAACAGAGACCAGATAGTAACAAGCTAAGACAGAGTATTCGTTTATAGTAATTTTTCTTATTTATACGACGTTTTGATCAACTGGATTTTTGTAATATTACATGATTTTTTGCCTTACACAGCTTTCGGCGATTCCGATTGTAACTATAAGGCTGAAAATCTTAAAAAAGAGAAATGTTCGTATGCAAGAGGATTGGAGCAAAGGTTGCAAATCTTGAAACTTCCCTCCAAATGCGGAAGGTTTGCATGACAGCTATGCTTTCGTCTTCGGCTTAAAAGTGCTCGAGGTATTGGATTTTTGTGGACTTGGGCGAAACTGGTGGACTATTCACTTGGATAACTGAAGATGTTTGTCTGATGTTGTTTGGGATCGGCTGTTTATCGAATTATGAGCTGAGTGGAGTTGCGAGAATACAAGTTATTGGTGTTATCAGCAAATAATATAAATTTAAGAGCTAAGAAAAATTAAATGTATCATTAATAAACAAAATAAACAATAATGCTCCAAGTATACTTTCTTAGGGAATTCCACATTCAACAGTTTTCAGGTTAGATGACACATGCAGGATTTAAACTTGGCAATCGCACGGTTGCCATTGGCGATTAAAAACATCCCAGGGTCACTAAGAATTGAGGTTTGATATCCCGAATGGCGACTGCGATTTGAGAGGTAGGCACGCTAAGGATAATAATAATGATGAAATAAATGCTGTTTCTTCGTAGTGCCATTCTTTTCTTATTGTTGTTTACTAGTAAACTCCAAGTTCATCAATCTGTTGTAAGTGTTAGTTCTAAAGTGTAAAACTTAAAGCCTTTCGTAATCGAGGTTTTAGATCGCTCCAATATGTAGATGCCAATTTGATTTTATTGGAACGTGACTCCAGACGTACCCAGAGGTCTGTGCGGTACATTTGGAAATACAAATATTGGCAAACTGCTCGTGTCGCAGACGCGACAATTGGTCACAAGAATAGTGTTTTTCCGGAAAAGCCTAGTTAAAAGTTGAGTTCATTAAACTTCATGGGTGTTCTCGGAATCGTAAATCAGTGACATCAGTATTACTTGCGAAGAAAAACAAAAAACGACGTAAAACGCTAGTGGCCAATTACCCTTAACAGTGACACTGTGAACAAATTGACAAAACCTTTTTAAACATGTCATGCATTAGCAAAACATAATCGACCATTCTCTGACAATCAATGGCAATGTCAACTAGATGAAGCCAAAGAGGTAAAGATTAGCAAGACGTACAGAAATTGTGAATCGTCAAAGCAGTTTACTAAAGCCATTGCTCAAGTAAAAGAAAGTCTCTTGCTTCTGCAAGAACACGGCAAGGTTTGTCTCTGTTCTGAATGATAAATCCACCGACTCATTGGTATGGGAACAAGAAATGTTCTTTGAAGGATATGTAAAATCTGCAGCAACGTTTTATTTCGAAAGGAGTGCACATCAGTGACATAACAAAGACTTAAAAGAAATAAATTGTGTTCATTTTGGAAACAAAAGTTCAAAACCATGGGTCATTTATTCAAGTAAAAATGGTTTAAAAATATTTTGTATGTTAGTCGAGGAAATTTTAGCGTCACTTCATTTTTGCCTGGGCCAATAAGAGTTCAGGGATACTGGCCCGACTGGTGTCCAAGCACTGAAGTTAATTTTTAGCCCCGCTCATGATTTAATTCCACACACTGTTTGCGATTATCAGGATAGCTACTTTTGGTGTCGGAAAATGGATAATGATCGAGGGATGAAGAAGCTTTGTTAACTACTAGAGAAATTTAACTTGGTCTTCAATCCGAAAGGGGATGGCTGACTGTCTTTATTCAGCAATAGGCATTCAATTTGGCATAGACGGGGAAAAAGTGATGACGTATATATCTTCACACACCTCGCAAAACGTCAAACTGGTGTAAGTTTAACTCATAATTTTGGTTATTTACAACTTCGTATGTGGTTGTATAAAACAAAAAAGGCATATCAACGTCTCCATCCCTAAGATAAATTATTCTATCCGATTATAAATTGTAGCGATTGTAGATGGCCTAACTGAATTCTATAAAACTACAACACGTAAATGCTTTCTTATTCCTTTGATTTTGTCTTCACAAACCAGTCATCAACCGAACACGCAATAATCAATGTATATTCAAACTACATGAACATTAATTGAAAATGGCGGCTGTTATTGATATATGCTGTAAAAGCCTTTTTTTTTTTGAAAAAACGTCAGGCTGAAATTTGGCCAAAAGTAATTAAGAGCATGCTAAGAACACACCAAGAATGAGGAAATGCCGTCAACTTTGTTTGTTACATTACAGCACAAAATTGGCAAGTAGTCGATACCTGAACAATTTTTGCAATTAGAATAAAACACATGAAACATTACTTTAAATACTTGTTTACTACGAAAGCTACAATTGCCAACAATCTTCAGACGTTTTTAACTAAAAATAAGCAATTTTTATCTTGCTTCAGACTTCTTTTTCACTGAAGGCTTTTTTTCTACTTAAGACTTTATTATGTTGTTCAGAAACTTCCTATTGAGATTTGGGTTCGCTCCATTATATCACTTTCTGCAGCGTGTTTTAACTCGTGACATCACGTGTTGGAGCCCGTGAGTCTCTCCTTAGTTTTTTAATACATCTCTTCTCTGGCGAACTTAGCTTTTTAAAAACAATTCCCAGTTTAGATATGCCTTAGGTGACGATTTGTGGAGGCACACGGTTAATAAAAGAAAAATGACCTAGTTAACTTGGGTTCCACACGTTTTTGTTCTATAGCTACAGCTTATATCAACGGTAGCTATATTGTCATGCTCCTGTGTGAGAGGTGTGAGGGCGTGTAAGTAATAACCACATGGTACCCATGTAGACATGTATTAAGCTATAGGCGTACCACAGGGTGTTACGGTGATTTCATGGACAGGAAATTTCAATAGGAGTACTGGACTCTGAGCAATCATACATCTCATTCAAACTTATAGTGACATCATTGATTAAGTATGGAAGCATTTTATCGACCTAAATTCGCGAGAACTGAACAAAAAATAAAGTGTCTCACTTCGAAATAGAAGTTGCTCACTCCTATTTAGCGCGGGCTTGTTTTAAAAATTAAAATAGACTAATGCAAAAAGTGTTTGTTCTATAACACTTTGCAAAAGGCGAAAACTTTATTGCTGTAACTACATGTAGTAAACGACTACCTATGTTGTCGGTTGTTGTTGACAATCTGTACACATCTTTCTGTGGTTCCATTAATTGAAAGTTGGTAAAGTGGTGTCAAAGTGTGCTTTACTCCGTTTCTATTAAGAAAATCTTCAAACTCAGTGGATGTAAAATGAGTTCCATTGTCTGAAACTAGTTCCATAGCTAACCCGTAACTAGGAAAGGAATGTGGAGTGACTTCGTTAGTCTTATTTTCAGATGTAGTAGTGATTGATCCACTTACTGTGACTGGTTCCGTCCCAAGTAATTTATTGCGGAGAATATGTCGGAGAAATTTGCAAGTGAGAACTGTAGAACTTAATGGCATAAAACAAAAAACTGAACCGGTGCGCCACCACCAAAAGACCCCACACCACTCAATAGATTGAAAGATTATTTTTAAGGCAAACAATACTTTCAAGCAGAAAATAGCCGAGGGAATCTTCACTCAAATTAAGCCTCCTTAAACACACAAGTTTGAAATCCTTTATCGCCCATATATAGAGATTATTACATGGCAAGAGTGTCATAGCGCGAACGAGCGAGTCTTCGAGCGATTGAGCGGTATGATACGAAAACGAGTGAATAAAAACGATACCAAGCTCTTGCCACGTCAGAATTTGTTTATTATATATTCTGAGTCAGATAGAATAGTGGGTTTAATAAAATTTAGGATCCTAAGCAGATATATCCGCTAGTAAATTCACTATCCTCTTCTTCCTGTAGTGTATGCTCCTTTAAGGCGTCTAAAACGTACGCTACAATAACTTTGACAACAAGCCTGATGCTATTACATCAAATAACCTTTTTATTTCAGATTACACATAATCACGAAATACTTATTGCAATATTGCATACTGTGCAGTTTATATAAGCAGTTACGCGAGTAATGGACTCTTGTATTACTCAATCGTGTGCATCTCGTAAACATATGTAGTAATTATTTTACACTAATGATAAGCGTGCTTGTATAATTAGCTTGGCAATGTTAATATTAACATGGTAAAAAGCTGGTACATTTCGAGTATATATAGCAGCTAATTTTAATATTGCACAAAAGACATCAAATACTGTGCTCTTTATGTGAGCAGTTACGTGACTAGTGGACTCTTGTATTACTCAATCGTGTGCATCTCGTAAACATATGTAATAATTTTACACTAATAAAATGCATGTCTTTATAATTAGCTTGGAAATGTTAATATTAATATGGTAAAAAGTAGGCACAGTTCGATTATATATAGCAGCTAATTCTAATATTGCACAAAAGACATTAAATAAGTTAAATAATGTAGCACTGAAAACTATTACCAATAATAAATATTCAAAAGCTCGTATAAAATGTTTTCCAATACGGATTTTCTAGTATTTTGGAAATGTTATTTTAAGATGCTATGAACTCGTCCTCTTAAGATCTTTAAGGACTGGAAAAATACTACCATTCCCACTATTACTGCCACGACTATTGCAACTACCACTACTAGAACTACCACTATACTAATTCTAATACTATAATACTAATACTTTTACAACTATTACTACTACAACCACTACTAATTCTAATCACTATAGTACTAATACTTTTACAACTACTACTACCACTTCTAATTGTAATACTATAATACTAATACTTTTAATATTACTACTACTACTCTACTACTACTACTACCACTACCACTACCACTACTAATTCTAATACTATAATACTAATACTTTTACCACTACTACTTCTACCACTACTAATTCTAATACTATAACACTAAAAATCTTACTACAACTACCAATACCACTACTACTCTACTACCACTACTAATTAAAATAATACTAATACTTTTACTACTACTACTACTTCTACTACTAATTCAAATACTATAATAATAATACTTTTACTAATACTACTACTATTACTACTACGACTAACTACTACAATTACCACCACTAAATAACAATGTTTCCAATCATTCTGTTTACCACTTGATTTTAATGGTTTTTTATTCTATACTGTAAAAAGGAATGCTTTAGCATGCAACATGCCATCATTTTACATCATGTCAATAAAGCTTGTACTTCATTTCACTACCACAACCACTACTACTACTACTACTACTACTACTACTACTACTACTACTACTACTACTTTACTCCAATATTAAGTACAAAACGTGATTGTGCATGATTTCGAACGAGTAACCACAAATTAGCTGTAGAAACTTTGAGATATACACAACCAATTGTTCCTCGCGAAAAAAGATTGTGTAAATTCTGTTACCGAAATGAGATTGAAGATGAAAAACATTTGCTTTTCTCCTGTAATACTTATGAAGACATAAGAGAAATCTAGATATAAATTCTACAATGAAAGATGAATTCGTTAAAAGTGTCTTTAACACTTCAAATCGACTAGCTATAATGTACACTTCGAAATTCATTAGCAAGTGCTTTCTCAGACGAAAATCATTGCTCCAATATCTAACTAACGTTCATTTGGAATTAGGTATTTACTTACACCTAGTTCACAACCGTCTGCTAAGCATTTCTCTAGTTATGACTATTTTCATTATTTTTTATATATTGTTAGTGCTAAATATTTGTAAATCCTTTGTAAAAAGTGATTGTGATTAGTATTTTTGTATGTAATCAAACTAGAATGCATTTGTATTGAATTATATTGTAAACATAGCTCGCTTTCACAATATGTAGCAACTCTACATAATGTCAATAAAGCATACTTCATACTTATACTACTAAGCATACTTCATACTCATACTACTACTATTACTACTACTACTACAACTACTACTACTACTACCACTATTAATACTACTACTACTACTAGTACTACTACTATTAATACTACTACTAATAATAATAATAACAATAGTTATAATAATAATAATAATGATATAATAACAATGATAATAAAAATAATAACTGTTCACTATCACTGCGAAAATACAGCCGGGAGTCGATCATTAGCCGGTAACACCGAAAAGTCTAGTAATATAATACCAGGCCAACGAGGCAGTGGTAGAAACTACCCCTTCTTATTCAACATCTTGCACGCCAAATAAATATGCGTTCTTCTTGAAACATTGTTGGGTCCAAACGTCAAAACAAATTGTGCATTGAAGGTAAATGACTTATGAGCGAGGTTTTGATATAATCGTAAGTTCAGAGCCAATTCTTTTGCCCAGTTCCTTCAGAACTACCTCAATTGGGCAAGCGAGTGATCTCCAAAAACCATAAGCATTCTGAAATTTTCCAAATATCAATGCCCATGCATTCCCTTCGTTATCCAGAACCAAGGAACCACTGTCACCATTATCAGAAAACAAGTTGCCATCTCCGCTTATGATTGTCATGCAGTTGTGTCGCAATGAATTTTTAATGTCAGAGTGACTAAATCTTTCGTTTTGTGGCTCGGGTGGTACACTCTGATAAAATTTCTCATAAGTCATTTCTCCTTTGACAGTTAACCCTGTAGTTCTACCGCACTTATGCAGCTCAAAGTCTTTTGATAATTTAGCCAGTGGTTTGTACGATCCGTTTGTTGATTGTACTTTGACTTTTGGTCTTTTAATTCCATCTGAACTATGGATCTCTGGTGTGTATTTATTCTCACGTAGTTCTACACCTTTATTAATTAAACGTGATTGTTCCTCTGATAACTGAACTAATGCTGCATCAACGAAGTACGTATAACCATTAAAAGAAACGTTTTCCCTTACACCTGTTTTGTATGAACCAATTATTTGCGGCGGTAAATTCACAACATGTTTTAGTTTTTCCATTCTGTAATTTAACTCATATTCTGGTTGTTCTTGTTCGGCTATCATTTCCATTTGTTTTGTCAAATCTTTAATGTGTAGCAAGTAATCGGTTAAAGCTGGCTGCTCAATCAGTCGTGAATTCTTACCAACTGGATCTGGATTAAACACGTGTTCACACGAAAGTGCATACATATTGTCTTCTGCGTCCTTCACTATCGCACCAAGTGTTCCTGCACTATTTCTTCCCTTCACTCCAACACTAACACCAAGCTTTAAGGGCCTAGATACAGTATAATACAGCTCAGGATCAGCACGAGAACTCAATTCTGTTACAAAGCCCTCTACAACATCAGTTGCAAAATCTCCCACGTGTTTCGGAAGCTCTGTTTCACCGAAAAGAATTCTTCCTTTACCCATAACGTAGACTGTGATACATGGCTCATTAGTATGATACGATTTCGAAACTTTCTGTCCGGCCATAACGGCTGTAACGTTGCGATGCGATGAAAAAACGCTAAAGTTCTTTTGGATGTCATTGTTTATTTGTTCAATAGTTTTAGAATTCAGCTTTTCCACGAACTCAGGGAAGTTAATAGGTGGTGCCTTAAAAGGGGTGACTGCAAGGTCTGTGCACTCAATAAGTGCATTAAACTTGGAATACTTCATTTCAGCTTTCGTTTTTATTTCTTCCACGGTGTCCCGGTCACCACTGTAAACATACAAATGAACCGATTTCTTGTTATCTTCCATGTAAGGCAAAGCTTTTAACAGCAAAGGTTGATTTTCCAATTCGAGCTCAATTGAAACACGGTGCATTTTCTGAAAGATTCAAGTGTTATGAATGAACGTTATAATAATAATAATGTTGTAAGATTCAACACGACACGATATTAAAGAAGTTGCAGTCCCAACATTGTATTGTAATTAAACTTTGCAGGATAATGAACAATTTCGATTTATTAAAATCTTACATGATTTCAAAAAAAAGGGGAATGAAATGAAAAGAAAAATCCCAGTAGGTACTGATGATAAATGAATTTTTTTTTAATCTTTAATTTAACTTCAGACCATTATTTCGATTTTGGTTTTTTAAAAAATATTTTGTTTCGTCTTATAATACATTTACGTCGCCACATTTTTTATTTCATTATTACTTCCAATTTCATTGAATCCATAATTAAGCAAGCTGGAGAAATTTAACAATAAAGTACGAGGACCTGGTTATATGAGCCCGGTGATCCGGGCTAGCCCGTTTTGGCGAGATGAAATTTGGTGTGTTTATATGAGAGAATTTTGTTCCGGTTCACCAGGACGTATTGTGTTAGGTAATTAATAATAAAATCTGCCAGCAACTAGCAAAACATGAAATTTAAACGTAATTGAAAATCAAACTTCTCACTTTTGTCCAATTTTTAACAAGCCTTGCTTTGGGAAGTACTGTGATATGTATTTGACCATTTCCTTCTACATTTTGATGCAAAAAATCAGTTTGTGTACATTTCAAAACAAGCTCGCTTTAAAATTTCCAACAGCGATGCTCCATACAAATACACCTTTTGCTGTTCATTTACGCAAAATGTACCTTCATTTTAGCTGATGAAACAATAACACAAATTAGGCATTCATTAGCAGTATTATAAGCTTCAATAACACAATTTGCATAACATCAACAGACAAACAATTACACCAATCAATTGGACAATCAATGATAAAGAATGTACTTTCAATATCGCGCAATGGATATTCATTAACACCAGAAAGAGAACCAACTGCATTAATTGACAATCAATGGCAATTAAATAAGAAAATTTCCATACAGAAGCACAATCAATCGCGCCTTTATACTGTACACTTATTTACATCACCAACTGATGTAAATGAGTGTACAATTTCGATAAATGATGAAAATAACTTCTTTGTTGTGTATGAGTAGAAATATTTGGTTTTCTGAAAATTAAGAGGACGGTAGAGAGCAGAAATAACTGGAAATGACAACATAAAAAATAGAAAAAGGAGAAAGCTTTGAAGCTACAACAGGGTATGGCTAATTAACATAAAAAGTAATACAGAACACTTATGTACTGAAATGAACTTTTATAATTGCGACAATATTAAATGTAGACAACTTTTCAATTATTCTTTGACATTCCACATGGCATCAAAATCAACTCAACATGCAATGAACGCAATTAAATCCGTTTTGCTATCAAAAAACGCCACATAACAGCAGGTTGATAATACAGCCGAACTTCGATTATCCGTGTTTTTCAACAATCCGAACCATTTCGTCTAATTCCAACAAGTCCGGACTGTATAAATACTGTATATATAGTTCCTTTTTATGTTGTATCTTTAACATCATTCTCGTATAACGACATAGGTACTATACATTTTTAGGCTGTGTATATTAATTTTGGATGCTTATTATTGCAAAATTCTTGTGTTTTTTTTTCAGTTTTCAGTTTATTATTAGGCCATCAAAATAATAAAGTTATTTACAAAGTTGTTTTATGCTAATGCCGAGGTGGACCATAGGAAACCGCAAGGCTTATACAAGATAGTCCGCCTCATGTAAATTAACAAATAATTATTCATTGAACAAGGGATAGAAGCATGGATGGCTACTACAAATATATA
>JAOBRB020098720.1:0-13950 GCA_027575285.2 Zoanthus pulchellus
TGTAAATGATGTAGTCCCACTGTTAAGGTATACCTTATAGTAATATAACAAGTATTACTTATTGTAATGTAAATGATGTGGCATCCATGATAGACATCGCTATCGTACTAACGCTATCATGGTATTATTCCTTTATCCTTTCAGGGACCAAGTTCCTTTGATTCATGTTATTGCACAAGGAAGAAATCTTTCTGTTGAGGAGGCAGAGAAAATTGTGCCGGCCCTTTCGATATTTTGCTTCCTGTTTAGTAGAGCTGTTCTCTCTGTTCATGATCATGAGTTTTATGGAGGAGCTTCCTCATCAGGTGATGCATAAGACATGTATCGATTAACGACAAAAACAACGACGACTTTAATCACATAGAATTACAAATTTCATTTTTAGATAAAGAACTGTTAATAATCTGATAGGGGCTGGGGTTAAACATAGTCAAAACAGACAAAATGGCTAACTATATCAACAATACTAGTTCACTCAGCTTATATATGGTCAAGCGGGTGATCACTGACAATTGGCCTGGCTGTCCTTCGTTTTACTATTTACCCAATCATGCATTCAAATCTTTGATTTGTTTAAAGAGTTGCTTTAATTACTTTAATTGTTCAAACATAAAGCCGAACTGAGAAAGGCTGAGGGAAATCTAGCGCAATACTTTGAATACTAACTTGTGTAGAGCACACAGATTTTAAGAAGGTTAGGGATTGGCCGAAATAAAGTTGGGGAAAGCTTTATCTATCTTTTCATCGGTTTAAAAATCTGCACATGAAATAAAAGCCTATACTTTCACTTTTTGACAGTAATCTTAAGGGACCTTAAGCCGGGAACGCGAGAAATCACTTTTCTGGTTTACTCAAGATTTTTTTGGTGGTTAATCTTGGGCTTTGTTTCTTTGCTTTACGCTTTGAGAATAGAAAAACGATTCAGTGTTTCTCTATAAAACCAAATAATATGAAAAAGGCTTTGCTGTTACGCCCTCGTTGTCCCGACAACTCTAAAAAGGATCTTTTCACGTTGTAATCATAAAGGCATGTTCACACTAGAGACGCAAATGGAAGAGCAGACGCAGACGCAAGCGCAAGGACATTCAAACTAGCGACGCAAGTGATGCAAGCTACGCAGTCGTTTGTGTCTGCGTTTGCGTCATACTCATTCACACTTGGAAATTTGTGAAGCAAGAGCAAAAGCAAGCGCAAGGTGTGCGCAAGAAAAATGAAATTTTCCTTTTTCTTGCGTCTGCGTCTGCTTCAAGGTACATTCACACTTGCTTTTATTGCTCTTGCGTCTGCGTCTGCTTCAAGGTACATTCACACTTGCTTTTATTGCTCTTGCGTCTGCGTCTGCGCTTGCGTTTGCGTCGCTAGTGTTAACACGGCTTAAGCGACAACTCCGTGCAGGCGCTGCACCGTTTGGTGCATTCCAACGTGCAGTTCATATTATATTGTCTGTTATTCTTTGCCATCTCCGTCATCCTTGCTTAAGATCCCTTTTAATTACTAGTATATGGAGGTTATCAAGTTTAATTGTATGAATTGTAGTTCTACTTGTGCACAATATTCGTGATTCGTTTCTTTGAGATCTCTAGAGTATTTTGGATTAGTATTTACCTAGTAGGTGAATAGCATTTTACGCGCGCTCTGATTGGCTCATCAAACACCGGATATTGCGATATTCACCTTGGTCACTCAACAATGAAAAATGTCTCCCCGTTTAGCTTCAGTTTCTGAACTTGTAAGAAATTCATAAAAAATACGAAGGAACCCCTTTCAAAACAAAAAGGGCAACAAAATCTGGTGATTTAGTGTTTAATAATAGGTTTTTATTCGCTTAATATAAACAGCACAGCTTACTACTTTCTAAAACTTACTAAATTTAAGGATATTTGGAAACTGTTTACAAACGTTTCTCCTCATTCGAGGCTTTGTAAATAGAAAGAAAAATACAAAGATTAACTAAATGAAATACATTTTTCAGCTTGGTTTCAGCAACAAAATGAGTTGGTAACCACTATCGAGGAAATAACTCCAACTGAATTGAACAAATGCCTCGAGAAATTCTACGTGTCAGCAAGGAAACAAGATGGTAGACTTTATAACAAGAAGTCTCTTACCTCAATTCGTTTAGCACTTGACCAATCCTTCATACATCAGACCTTTTTCCATTATTGGCGACAGTGTGTCCTCTGGTGCTAATAAAACTTCAAACAACTTCAAAGCTCTATCGAAAAACGGTGAAATTGCCCCATTTGTGCATAAAAATCCTCTTGCAAAAGATCAAATTAAAAAATTGTTTGAAAAAGAAGTATGAAGAGCTCGTAAATTACGATAGTCAAAATCGTTCCAAACTTCAGCAAACAGTTTTTCTTAACAATTCAAGATTGCTGTTGCAGCTGTTGAATGGACTCATTTCTGGCGGCACTTTTAACATTTGCAGTTTCTACTTTAGCATAAATCCTCCAAGTTCAAACGGCAGACAGTAAATAGTTGACTTGATTGCTCATTTTGTGTTTTCTTGAGCCTTTGTTTTTCCCGAGTAATTTCTTGTTGATCATTAAATAAATTTTGCTATTTCATGTGGTTCTGATCGAGTGAACTCGTGTGATCACGTGCTCGTGTGTGAGATAGATGACAGAAGACTGGTTGTGAAACTTGTTTTTGCCCAAATTTTTTTTTAAATAATTTTGAAATAAATTTAATTTAAAATGTGCTATACACCCACCTAGATGATACTAAAACAAATATCCCCTTCAGAGTCGGTACCTTGCGAAGGATATCAATATATCCACCTCTAGTCACCTCTTCTTTGGGGGATATTGTTAAGTATTACACATTTCTTTTTCTTTGATAGTGATACTTTTCCTTTGTACAGGTAAAGTAACAGTCATGCCTTTCGGCCTGAAAGAACTGGTACCCATGACGTCTATACTTAGCGATGTAGCAATTGGAGTTATTGACAACATTTATCCGGAAAGTTTTACGAATTTTGACTCAAGTTATCTCAGTGCTATGCGCAGTGTGGGCGCTAGGTCGGGAAATGTAAAAATGCATGAGCTGTACCCAAATAAAAAATGGATTCAGCTCTTAAAGGTACGTTTTGTTTATAATGGTTTTCCGTACCTCCATAGAATGGTGAAAATCTTGTTTAAGTATGTGAAAGTTCTAAAACAGGTGAAAACTTGTGACTACGCATGCGTCTTGGATTTTTGTTGATATGCCTTGTAATTAACCCAGTCATTCACTTTGGTTTTCACCAGATTGTGAAGACACGGAGAAAAATTATTCTTTCTTGATGATCTTGCCTTTCAGGACGTCACGCAACTGGTGAAACAACTTCATTCACGTGATATTAGGCGTCAGTTTTGTCCAGAGGATCACTGGCTCTCACACAAAGTCAATATTGACCCTAATCAGGTAACTGTTAGTGTTATGCATTAATTAAAGATTTACTTATTACATCAACAATTGCACAAGTAATCACAGTTCAAACTCTGGCATAATGACGCATGTATGGTGCCTCATATGTTTGACTTATTCCCTGTAGCTTTTACTTTATAATTCAGTCGGATAGATACCTGAATTGTCATAGCATCTCGTGTTTAAACCTCGTTGAATTCTGGTGCCTAGTTTGTCGCCCATCATGCGATTCAGTACATAAATACAAAGATTGTTTGACAATGTAATAGGAACTCGGAATTGGCCATTTCCGAGTTTTCTCTTGTGCCTCTCTGTTTCAAAATATCTACGAAAATAGATCATAAAAGCATAGTAAGCAAAGACCCTGAGGCAATTGCTAATATTTTCAATAATTACTTTGCAAATATTGTAAGTGAGCTTGCTTCCTCTATACCCAATACCTAGACTTCCCCTATCAAATATTGAAAATTCCAACCTGAAAATTGTTGTTATTTGTCTCTTGTAAAAATTTGGAATTTGAAACTGAATTTTTTCAAGACAGTAATCGGCGTTTCCCGCACAAAAATGTTATCACAATTTCAAAAGATTTCGTATTAAACTTTATTTGCGGCTTTCTAGTCTCAGTTTCCTCTTTTACTCTTTTTTTACAGATGGGAATTAACGGCTTTTTTGTAGATGATGGTAAGTTTTTAAATTTTTTTAACCAAGAGTAACAAAGCATAACAGATTCTCCGTTGGCCAACACCTTCAGCGTGAGAACGGCTCAGCAACCTCGGTCAAAAACTCTCACTTTACAGTTGAGAAAAAATACAGGAGCGAATTTGATTGCCTCATACAAAATGTTTTTTATTTAGAAACTCTAACCTAATTTTAATATGTAATCAGATTTTTTTTGTCAGTTTGTCACTTTTTAAAGTTTTGCTTTTTGTTTCTGTTTTTGTTGTGAAATTCCGTCAAGCTTAAAATATATTCATATATTTATTCATTATACCTATATAAACTTCGTTTTGCTTCATCAACAATGACTTAAAAGGACATTAAATAACATGTTATCGCCTTATTTTACCGTTAAACTGTTAGCTAAGAATCGTCTTATCTGGATTGTTAGATTCATGACAATTTATCTGCGTTTTGAGTGTGACGTCTTGGTTTTTTTGTCAAGGTGGAGTCGAGGGGGTAATGCAAGGTGGAACAACGTTCAAGACTAAACGCCACATGTGTATTCTACGATATCTACCATTTGTGGTCCCATTCAGAGACCGAGTTGTGGTAGGGTGATCTCTTTATCTTTGTTACTAGCGAAGTGTTTTTTAAATCTTGAAATTAAATAGTTGCACTTTAGAAAATTCAATTATGGCAATGTTTATTTCGAAACAAACAGGAACACCTCTAAAAAATCCAAAACAGTAAAGCTTTTGTATTTGGATTACATGCTATCTTAAAGTCATGAAAGAATAGGGTTCCTGGGATCATCAACTGATAACCCTATTCCTTATGGGATTCCTATAGGGTATTAGTTCTCACGCCTGACTATGTCTAGTGGCTATAAATAATTAGCAATAAACCTACTGACAGTCTTGCACTCATCCTGCTTTCTCATTGGTTAATCTACTACAGGGCGACTGTATATGTGATAGCCTACTATGGGTAAGAAAAGATGGCAGATTGAAACAGTCCCGTTTTCCTATAATATCAGAGAATTTAATGTATAATTTAATTATTAAATTTTGTTTTAACCGATTATTTAGTTTATACTAAAAGAATTAAATCTCTCAGCCTCATTGACTACGAATTCGAATAGCTCATTCAGCCTACAGCTCAAAAAAGAATATGCAAATTACATTATCGATAAAATGCTCTGAAACGGCGTTGAGTTGAGACTAGCCATGGGTTTAAGTTTTCCGATTCAAAGCAATTCATAGATGAGATGTCAAATTTGTTCTTGCATTTTCGGAGAACTGAGTAATCTGACTCAATTCGTGGAAAGTGATTTACTTAACACCTTTTTTTTCTCTTTTCTTGTAAATAATAGCTATTTTTTTAAATCTTTTGAGCTTGACAATGGCGTCAGTAGGATGCCGAAACGTTGCTTATACTCGGTTGTATTCTTATTAAAATGTTTATATCGATCTTCTTTAATTAATAATTTAGAGTAAAATGTTAATTTTTAGTCAAAACAACCTAAGTCAAAAGTTTTCTTTACACTGAACTTTGTAATTTTTGTGCTGTAGTGAAAATTTAAAAGTTGTGTTACAATGCCGCCTTGTCGTTGGGGGCTCCCAAAAAAAATTTTCGCACCCACTCCTCCTAGTAATTGCTGAGTACGTGCCTGTGTGGCGTAATTCAAGTCTCTTACTAACATGACGCAGATTTATCCCTCTTGAGTGGGATGGTCAGAATTACACTCTTTGTCTGTGGTGATGTTGTCACGGGCATATATATTACAAATTGAACGTTTTTGATCTGGCTTGGCGATTAAGATGAGCCTATCTTTTTCTGTAACCATGGTAAGATTTTGAAGTTGGGGAATCAAAGCACGATTCTGCCATCATTTCGTTGTTTCACCATTAATCACCGGTAAATATAAATTGCTATATGTCAGTCTTCATTTTCCCTGAGATGTTACTTGCACTGTATGATTAGATTTTAGAACAATTTCGTCCTTGGGATTGGCTGGTAATGAAACAATGTAACTTGTCCAGGAGTCATGCCGCTACAAACCAATGAAAATGATGAAGTCAAAATTGAGAAAATTTTATTGTTAAACGTTATTCCCAAAAGGTTTAAGAAGTCTCAATTCAGCAAGAACTTTGAGAAAGTACACAACACTTTTTGAATTTTAATACAGTCATGTTTCGGCATTATCATATGCCATCTTCAGTGTGGAGAGTGAAACAATAATGACAGTATTTAAGTACAATAGTAACAATGTTTATAGAATTAAGACAATAACGCGATATTCCTGTATTTCATAGCTGTTCCAGAGAATTATTGCCAGCGATCGCAAGTCTGCTCAGGGTGACCTACATAACTTTATGATGGGTTCATCGATAGAGGTCACCGCTCATAGAAAGTACATCTACCAGGACGCTTTTGATCAGCTTACTGAAGATAAGGGTAAGCTGCCTCATTACCTTTTGGTGGACAGGGTTGTATCAGATTTTTTAATACAGATATAAGATCATAGAAGAACCATAGAAAAAGCGTGTTTTAATGTTTTTCGCTTCTCGCGGAGTATAAAATCTATATCATAAAGCAAATATAGAAGCCTAAGCTGTGTTTTAGACTATGAATAAAACGCTCCGAACATTTGAGATAATTTACAAAATATATCCCGTCGTGTTTTATCCTAGTCTTATACATAGCTTGGGCTTCCTTATTTGTTAAATAAGATCTCTGTTATCTAGCTAACTACAAGCTAATCCCCGGCTTTGGCGCGATTTGGATATTTGTGGAACCATTTTTTTCACCTATTTTAACTCAGTTTTCATCCTTTCGGGATAGGTAAACGAGTACCATCACGTCTGCTCGATGCGATGGATTAGTGTCCCGTCCAGCTAGGATGAGTCAAAGACTCTCATCCACTTAATACTGCTGAAATAGGAGATGTGAACCAGTTGGCTTATTTTTAATTTTGTTACGTTCTGTTAATTCGATGCAATTCAAATCGAGGCAGTAAAATAGATACAATTAGGCTATAAGAAGTAGCTGATAACAAGTCTTGTAAGATATTCTTGTAAAGCGAGATTAAAATAAGTGTTTAATGCTCTGTTGAGGTTCGTATGAAGTAGAATCTTGAAAACGAACATGCAGGCTTAGGCGGGACTCTAAACCTCGGCAATATCGGTGCAACTCTCTCTCCCACTTCCAGGCAGAGCTGGAAGATCAGTTCGTTTCTAGTGAAATACATCGTTGCCACTCTAGAATTTACAACGTTTAACCGTAGTCTACACGAGCAATTTCTACGTGACAATTTTTTGTGGCACTTTTTATTTGCTCCTGTAAATGAACAAAATTGACGAAATCTTATTGGACATTTAAATTTGCTGAAACACATGCGTCACATATAGAAAGTTGTCCGTGAAGACGAGACATCACATCTAAAATCTTATGCTATTACATAGAAATTGCTCATATATAAACGGGATTTATCCCAGCAAATAAAAAATGTCAGATAAAACGTGTCTTATAAAATAATTGTTTATGCATGCTGGTTCTTCTTCCAGTTAATATTATCACAGCTATTTATGGAATACAAGCGAGAAGCGACCATGTTAACTAAAATAGTGTCAATACCAAGATTTTTTATTTGTTTCATGGAGTACAAAAAGAAATTAAAATGCTCTGCAATCAAAATGGCTGACTACCTGTTATTTTACAGCACCAAACCTGAAACAAGCTGTTCGTGTTAGACTCATTAATAACCAAGGACTGGATGAAGCTGGAGTGGATGGCGGGGGCCTGTTTAGGTACCTAATCATTTATTATACTCTTCGGTTAGCTTCTCTCTCTAATAGATTCTTCAGACTGTTGATTCAAAAGCATGTTTCGGGCAATTTAAAGTGTTTTAGGAATATTATTGTTTATTCTTATGCTCATTTGCGAAAACGTTTTTGATTCTGGTCCTGTTTTCGTTATTACTTTGGATTTCGAAAAACTTCCTCTATGTTGGTCCATTGGTTATGTCCTGAAGAACAGCTATGCCCGAAACGTGCTGTGAATTCTCAATATTGTTTGAGCTATCTTTGTCTTTTAAAAAACAAAGTTACTCTGGTTAAGATATTTCCTTTAAACACTAACAGTGTTTTTTAAAACGATTTTAATCCAGTTTCTAATATCCTACCAGCGTCATAAACTACTCTTGACATCATCTATGAAGGCACCAGTCAAACTATGTCGATTTGTTTCAAAACGTACGGCTAACGGCTTTTCAACTCTGCCTAAAAATTTAATTTACTTTTCCAGCTTTTAAATACGTTATTTTTCATTTTCATTATTCTTTTAACATATTTGTAAGTACTGACAAAGCATCTGTGCTCTATCATGGTCAGGGAGTTTTTAAATGAAGTATTGAAGGCGGGCTTTCATCCAAATGTCGGCTTCTTCAAGCAGTCTCAAGAGAGTCAGCTATACCCCAATCCGCAGGTACGATCTTTTATCAGCTACTGTTTTCTTTAGCAATTAAGTATTAGTCTAAATGTGAATTGATGCGGCATTCTGATTTGCCGCTTTGCTTGTTACCTTGAACCACGATAGAAAAGTTTTTTAAAAACTATTATCCTTTGTAAATATTTATCACTTTTGATAATTTTAGTGATCAAAAATATGACATTAAAAGGTTAATAACCGTCTAACAACACTGGCTTGATAGCTATTTTTTTGTGAAGTACTGTATTACAATTACTTTTTGCTTGCTTCCCTTATTCCCTATTATCTGAAGCATTTGAATCTTGCAGTACTTTTCATTCAGTGTGGCTTTTAATAATATGATGGTGGTGATGGTGGTGGTGGTGGTGGTGGTGATGGTGGTGGTGGTGGTGATGATGATGATGATGATGATGATGATGAGAAGTAATCAGAGATCATTGAATACGTTCGAAGTGGATCTTTTCGAAAAGTGCAACAAAGTGATTAATCGGTGTGTGCTGTGTACCTTGGAAACACTAGCGTTGTATATGCCCCAACTGCGACACACGCTTTGCACAGGCTTTGATAAATAGGTTATAACAGTAAAATCTCGAAATTTACCTTCAAAATAAAGGTAAAACTACGAAGCAATACTGGACATGCACGTCCATGAAGTCGTAGTTATAGAATTTAAATAGCGCTAGCTGTTTTCAAACTTACAGCTTGGTAACCGCACAAAATACCACAGAAAACCCAACTGTTAGATTAAAATTATAGTGTTCGCTTTACGTTATTTTTTTAATTCAGGCACAGATGATCGTTCCAAATTATATCAAACACTATCATTTCCTTGGAAGGATGCTGGGTAAGGTAAGGTTTTCTTTTAGTCTTTTTTTGTATTAAATAGTACAAATTAGGAAATTTTATTGAATTATTGTACACTATTCCTCTAACTTATCATTCAGATCATAAACTAGTTCGTTGATTAGTTTAGCACTTAGCTCACCAAGTAAATTTTGCATTTAGCCTATTGCTTACTGAGCTCTGAATTTTTTTCCTAGTTAGCTCATCAAAAAGCTAGTCTACTATTTCATTATTTAATTTACCAATAAAGCCATTAATCTTAATTAAATCAATTAGCACGTTAATTAAGCTTAAGTGTAGATAATAATCAAAGGTATCCTGTATTAAGCTCGTGGAGTAAGTAAGATACTGTGTTAGGGAGCTGTTATATCTTGACTTTTGTTTATTGATTAATATGCTGTACGCGTGGTCAACCACATGTGCTTGTTGGCCGAAGTCACGTACCAGTTACCGAGATATCACGTAACATTGAACGTTTTTCATTGATAGTCGAGTTAAAAACATTCTTAACGACCATTTAACGAATGTGCCTCCAAACTTAAGACGGTCGAAAATCGATTATAAACTTTCTACTGTTTATTCCTGATATCCCCATTCCCCAACTATCCCGATAACTCTCCACCAGCTAAGAATAACACGTTAGTAGCTGTTTTCTCTATGTTAGTCTGATAATCTATGTATTTTTATTACATATGATTAATATTAAAATGTATTTGGTAGTAAATAATTTGACTCTTAATCTGTTTTTTGAAGGCTTTGTACGAAAACATGTTGGTGGAGCTACCACTTTCGAGTTTTTTTCTGTGTAAGCTGTTGAGCAGGCACGGCGCCGACGTTGAAATTGATCATCTTGAGTCCCTGGATCCTGAAATGTATAGGTAGGAGTTCAAATGCTCTCTTAATGTGATTGTCAAACTGTCCGCTGATATCAGCGGTAGCTACTTTTTCATGCTTTTGTGTAAGACTATGAGGGATGTAACTGATAACCACAGGGTACCCAAGTAGACATGCATACTTGAGCTATAGGAGCCACACGGGGTACCCAAGAAAACAGTCGTTATTAAAATTGTAGCTGCATGTAGTCCATAGCTACCTTTTTTATGGCATGCTTCTGAGTTTCTTGTGTTTTGATCCCCGATAGCGTAGTACAGGGTTCACACTGTCGCGACAAGTCATAAAATTTAAAAATGCATTTTCCTGGCGTGGTAAACTTGTGGAATCTCGGAAAAATGGCTAAGGTCTTGGAAAAGTCATGGAATTTTACTTTTTCTTGGGCTTTTGTTTTCGGTGAATACCATTGCTATATAATGTAGTGCAAATATGTCAAGAAAGTGGCAATGTCAAATGCTTGTTGCATTAGGTAGTGCATACATGAAAATGATTAAGATGACTTTATGCTACATTAGCAAAGCTCTACGTTCAGTCACGTTACTTTGCCCTTAAAATTCTTTAAAAACTGTCATTTACACTTACAGCTGGGTTAAGGTGAATAGACTGTTTTGTTTAAGTAAGCTTTTTTATTTCCTTCTATTTCTGGGTCATGGAGAATGGCATTTGGTCATGAAAAGTCATGGAAATTCATTGAATATCATCACATCACTAGAGAAAAACCTGAACTTAACGTTCAAGTAAAGCATTTTAAGTCATCCTTTATCTAATGCAATTAACGTGTCATATTTCTAGGACACGTTTATTTTTTTTGTTAACCGAGTCGCAAATTTTCTCTTTATATATAAATATTGTAAAAAGTCTAATTTGTAAAATTGATGCAAATAAATAAACAAAGAAACAAATAATACATGGTTTTATTATCGAATAAGTGTCATAGTTCTTGAAAATCCTTGAAACCCCGAAATGGAAGAAAGAACTTCCTTGTTCTTGAAAGTTTTTGAAATTGGATCATGCCTTTGATATCCTGAAGCTGACGTAACATTTATTTTTTCTTTCCAAAAATAATAAAAATATGCTGTTTGTTTTAATGTTTGTGATGTGGCATCTTTTTAGATAATAAGTGTTATTTTGCAAGAAACAATTAAGAGAAAAATATCATATAAGCCCTTGGCGGGATTCGAACCCCACATCTTCGGTTACTAGTCCGACGTGTTAACCACTGCACTACAAGAACCAACCACGCTGGCAACGCAGCCGGACAATGCTATATAGATGGTAACTGTAGGGGTTCCCAGGGTGATATTTTTCTCTATTGGTAAGTTGAACACCGTAATTTTGGTACGCATATATGGTATTATATGTTGGCAAATGTAATTGGAATGCGTTCGGTGTGTAGATATATATAGAAAGAATTAAGAGAAAAATATCATATAATTACAGCGTGGTTGGTCCTTGTAGTGCAGTGGTTAACACGTCGGACTAGTAACCCAAAATGTGGGGTTCGAATCCCGCCAAGGGCTTATATGATATTTTTCTCTTAATTCTTTCTATATATATCTACACACCGAACGCATTCCAATTACATTATTTTGCAAGGTTTTGATTGTTATCCAAAATTAAAACTTGTATTTTTCATTAGTTCTTTTTTATTGTCAGGGTTCAGTTACTTAGTAAACCAGTGTACTTGAGCTTGTTAAAGTATGTGTATATTTCCATAATAATACTTTAAAAAAAGTATAAAGCTTTAAAGTTTTAGTTGTTGGAGAAGATTCCAAATTTGCTTGAAAATATAATATTCCTTGAATTTCACTTCCAGTAAACAGTCCATATTCAAGCTTACCTTATTAGCAATGAAAAAAAACGTTGAGTCAGCAACAAACAAATGCTTGAATTTCGCATTGCAGGCACTCAACCTTAATAAAACATAACAGCGCCCTCCCTCACTGAATATTGAGAGTATTTTGATAATAAACCCGAATTTTTTTAAAATGGCATTATTGTTATTGTTTTAATTTAACAACTCTCATTTTTCTCTCTGTCCAGAAATTTGCTGGTTTTAAAAGGTTATGATGGAAATATTGAAGATCTAGCTTTGAATTTCACTGTTGTAAATAACGAACTTGGAGAAAAACAGGTTTGTATTTGTATTTCAAATTTAGCCGGATATAACTTGTACAGTTTTATAGACTACTTCTCCAACTTCTTCTTCTACTACCACTACCACTACCATGTATTGTTACAAGCTGCACAATCCGGCAAACCGTTCAAAAGTGATGAATTCGGAAAATTAACTTTAAGCCTGGGTTCAAACATGAATTTTAAAAGTTCAAACACGAGTTTTAAAAGCTGCCTGCCATTCTATTTTACAGGAGGTAGAGCTGAAACCGGGTGGTCGTAGTATCATAGTAACAAATGAGAACAGAATAGAATATATTCATCTGATGGCTGACTACAGACTTAACAAACAAGTAAGCTAACCGACTTGGTATTTTGAATTTATGTTGTAGTTTATTGTTTCTGTCTTAATCTTCGTAATACACTGCATGGATTTCATTAGAAGCCAGCAATCTGCGAACTCCGACGGCTGTTCTCCACAACGGAGCCGGCTACTGTCGGGAACATTCGATATATCTTCTCTTTGTTTGTTGCAATTGAATGATTGTTGTAACGAGTTCTAATATTTTAATCAATACGTGTATGGATCAGCAACGCGATCGGTCCTGCTGTCTGCCATGTTGAATGAACAGAAGAGAAAGACTGGTAACGAATCTGCCTTGATACGTGTTAAAAAAATGATAAATACAGGAAAATGAATAAAATGCTTTGTCTAACTCTTCACTGTGGAATCTTTGGCAATTAGTTTTGGGCCTCAGAATTCTACAAATCATATTACTGCTATTTTGCTTCTACCATCCTTCCGTAAGAAACAAAACACGACTATGAGCAAATTTTTCAAGCTTTTTCTGGAACTTTAGTCTTAAGTATTAACTGAAACCATCGGTCTTCATCAAGTAAATATCTAAGATCAAATTTTTTCGTTTTTTTTAGATTCGTGCTCACTGTCAAGCTTTCCGATCAGGTTTATCAGGTATCATTGACCTCGACTGGCTAAGAATGTTCGATCACAACGAGTTACAGGTATGAACAGAAATTCCTCTAACAGAGCTCATCAGATTTTTGTCGTCTAATCATAGCTTTGAATATTATAGAGTTACAAAAGTTTGCCTTACTTTCTTAAAATGTAAATTTAGTGTATGAATTCAACGAACGCTTCCTAAGCTCTTTGCCACCATTGGCTTCATTGGCCTACTGGCTCATAAAGGAATTTAGTTACACATTCATGCTATATGTCACATGTATTATCTATTTCCTTATTAGGTGTTAATATCAGGGGCTCCAGTTTCGATTGACTTGGACGATTTAAGACTACACACGAATTACTCGGGTAAGATTTGTTTTAATAAGGTTTTTACATGTATGAAATATAGAACCAGGATTCGAAATTCATCTTATGAACCCAGGGGCATTTTTTGGCCCCTGGCCTTCCTAGTATAGGTCTGACCCAGGGGACATTGGGCAAAACCCAGGGGCCATTTTTAAGATGTTCAATTTTGCTTAATTTCAACAGGATTTTAACTTTAGAATGCAATGTTTGTT
>JAOBRB020098935.1:0-13945 GCA_027575285.2 Zoanthus pulchellus
TCTTAATTGAAACTTTGACTAAACACTGACTAAATTCAACCTTTCGATAAAATTGAAAATTACGGACATAAAACTTCACAAACAAATCTCTGCGATGTTTACTTCAGTTGCACAAAATATCTTTTAATTGCGCTAAAGAGAGTTTTTCTCCTAACAGGCTACGTATAAAAGCTTAAAATAAGCTAATAAGAATTTCATAAATTACATCATAATAAGCCCTGAAACTCCGCATATTGAGCCCTGAACTGCCGCATAATTTCGGATTTTTTATTGCACTTTATCAGAAGCCCTGTATAATCTTATGATACTTTGAATATTAAACTTTTATGTTGACAATTCTAATATTTATAGCGAATCAACAGAGCTTTTAAAATTGCTGAGCAATTGAAACAAGTGCTGAAAAAGAAATATGATGAAGAATTTAAACATTGGCAAGCTGACCAAGAGAGAAAGGTACTTTAAATCTTACCTGCAGCTGTGTTCTGTACAACTTTTATAATGAGTAAAGTGATTGTATTTTGAGCAAAATACCATATACTATGAAACTAATTGAATTTAGGTAGTACATATTAAAGTACCTAATATATATTAATTTATATTTAAGGTACTTATTGACATCATGGTGATTAATACTCCTAAAATTAAAGGAATCTGGATCTCAGGATTAATTTACTTTACAGTACAGTTTGCCTGGAAAGGGCAATAGATAACAGACACCTTGCCTAAATGGTACTCCTGAAAACTACCAGAGAGATTTTTAAATTGTCAGATACGTAGGATGGAAAATGCCTGGAATAGATATTTTATATTCATTTTCCTATTGTTGTGGAAATTGACACCTGGAATTTTGACATTTTTTTTCAGGGTTGTGGAACTCCCGTTTATAGACAAACTTGCAAAAATCAAACTCATCATTGACAATCTCCTTTTTATAATTTAAGTGGACTTTCTGCCTCTACTGTAGCAAACGTTAGAAGTTTGCTATTACATGTTAATAAATTGGTTTTTGCTAAGAAAGAATTTTTTTTTGTTACTGAAAAAAAAAATTTTTTTACCTGGCTGGAGAATTTCTTCAAACCTCCGATAATTTTGTTATCATCAGTTGTTGATCTCCATTTGTAGTTGAAGTTACATTTACTGAACAAATTTTTAGGAAGATGAATTGATAATAGTACACTACAGAACAGTTGATTACAGTTTTGCAACTTTTTCAGTTTCTTTTTTAGAGGGCAGAAGAGGAAGAAAGAAGAAAACATGAGGCAGAAGTTGAAGCCATCAGAGAAAAGCAAGAGCGACTGGAAGCACAACACAAATTAGAGCAACAGCTTAAAGAGCAAGAAAAACAAAAACAAGTTCAGCCTGCAGTCCAGCCCGAAGATGTTACACCAGTGTTAATACCCAGTGCTCCAAACTTGATTGGAGATTACCTCACTCCACCCCTGGAACCAAAAGCATCTGCTCCACAGAATAACATTATTGGTGATAACTTCAGAGACCAAGAGCAATCTAGTACAAATACCTTTGCATCTTTATTCTCAGTTAACTCAGGGTGGGTATAAATTGTAAGTTTTCCCAAATTTGTATCAACAACATGCATACCTGCAACTGGTTTCCACAATTGTTACAAGAAGGTCCACCAGAGCTCTGTATTATTTAGAGACAAAGATACAGTATTGCAATGAATACAATACTGAATTGCAGGGTAGCCACCTCAATTTACGTGTAGCTCATCTATCAGTATTTTACTGCCTCCTTTCTTTCATTCAGGATCAATTTAGTAAAGCATAAATTTAGTATGCCTCCTTCACTTATTGTTGTCTTGACATTTATAATTGTTTGACATATTTTTTGCTAAAAATGTAATAATTTTCTTTTTATACAGTATGTCTGAATGACTTGCACAGTGATTCCCAATTTTTTTCTAAAAAAAAACAATTTTTTGCGAATTTTCTGTGTTCATACTAAGTATTTCACTTTCTAGATTTAGTTTACTGAATAGGTTTTGGGTTTCAAGTTATTCAACATCTCATGATAGCAATGTCTGTGACAACACCTGGGAAGAAACAAAAGAAGGCAGCTAGAGCATTTACATCCCATTTTTTCTAATTTCATCAATTAATAAAACTGCATCCAGGTTTTAAAACCAATGTCAAACTAATTGAGGTTTTGGACAAGAAAGAACGGTTTTTCTTGATAACTGTGTCTAAATTGGTTGATAAATATCTTATTAATATTTGTAGATGGGGAAAAACATTGTTGGTGTTTAGAACTTTTTCTGCTTTCTTGTTAGCAGACCACCCTCAGTAAACAGAGAAAACAAACCGTCCCTCACCGCTGCAGGTCAGTTACATTATGTAGGAAACAGAACTGATTTTTGTAAAACCCTTTGTGTTGAAACACCGCATTCTATTTTTTACATTTACATCTAGGAGGCTATAAGTTGGTTAATTCCACATCTTGTTTTTTAAATACAAATTGAAGTTAATCGAGTAAAGGTGCCGACACACGGTGCAACATTTCACGCAACATTGCGTACAACAAATGTTTTGGAAGATGGACACACGTCGCATCAAAATCACGCAATATTTCTCGTGATAGCGCAGCCTGCTTAGCCATGCATGCAACATTAATTGCGTTGGACGAAGGAGGACGCATCCTAGTCAGGTGTGTTTTCGGGATGTCCCGCGGGATTCGGATATGATATCTGAGCCGCTTTGAGCTTTCGGCCGCCATCTTGGGATGACACATTCGGCCTCGATTTCATGTGGCTGCGTGTGGCATGGTAATAGTTGTATTTGGGTATGCGCTAAAACGATAGAGTGTGGGCTCAGACATGTGCTTCGTACCCTCGAAGAACTTGAACGACGATTGAGGAGCTGTGTTTGTTGTGAGGTAAGGTATGACGCTACCATGGCTACCCGAGCCGAAAAATGTTCCAGGACTAGACTAAATCTACCGCGAAACGCATTTCACTAATCTATGATTATTGCTAGTTATAACAATCATAATGGTGTCCAACAAGAAATCCTTTGTAAATGAAAACAAGTTTGCAGTTGCTGCGTGTAATGTTGCCTGCATGAGTAGAGTGCGATTCAACTTCGGTTTTTTTACGTGCAACATTGCATGCAACAAAATTCATCAGTGGAGACATGCTGCAACAGCCCTGTTGTACGCAATGCTTCATGAAACGCTGCATTGCATAAAAGATATAGGTTAAAGAGGTTACACTTGTAAAGTGTTGCTACTTTAATATAAAATCTTTATTGCAACCTAATAAATATTGCAAGCTAAGAAGTATAATAACATAAAGTTTGGATCACAATTAGCTCAGCGAGTTTTTCAAAAAGTTGAAAATCTGGCCTGTGAAATATGCTTTTTACACTTTTAAAACAAAATGTAACTTTGTGATGAACAGAACACTCAAAATTTCCATTTCTCTACTTAAAATTGCGACTGATATTGCTTCGTTTTTTATGCCTTTCGATCAGCCTCTCAACTGTATGTTGTATTCCAGTATATATATTTTAATGAAGAGTTAAACAAGATCTTAAAGAAGAGTTAAGCAGTTTTTCATCTGCATTACAAATCTGCGGTTACCCAAAATGGTCAATTAAAACAGCTGCGACTCCAGGCAGAAGATCAGTGTCCGATAAACAAAGACCCTTAGATGGAAATAAAATCATAGTTTTTCCTTACTTCAAAGAAATTAGCGAACAATTACAGAGAATTTTCTACAAATAGGTTTCAACTTTTACTTCATGTAAAAGGTCGTATCATTGATGAGCAAAAATGTGGAACTGTTTACAGTATCCACTGTAAGGACTGTGATGCAGAGTATGTCGGGAAACAGAGCGCAGACTCAGTACTAGAATTATAGAACACAAAAACTCTGTCGCTTTGGCAGATTTAAAATCAACCATCTCTAATCATGCCAACTCCTTGCACCATGACATCGATCATGATTCCCACTGGAGACCATGACAAATAAGGGAAGCCATTAAGAATATTTTCTCTTGTACAAATATATTTTATTCCATTTACAGATTCGTCAACTGTTAATGGGCTAAGACGAATTGATGTTCCATCTGATTTGACGAGTAGCTTTCTGCATATTGCTTCCCTTAACACGAGACAAAACTTGGAAACTTGTGGAATCCTTGCTGGTAACCTGGTAAGAGAAAATACTAAAAGTAAATAATTCCTATATCAGACCCGTAGCCAGGTTTTTTTGGGGGGGTTCCGGCGAACCCCCCTTTTTCGGCGAACCCCCCTTTTGTCAGCGAACCCCGTTAGCAAAAATCAAACCTATTGTAATTTATTACAGACGTGCGCGGCATTTTTGCACTGTTCATTACTAGCGTTCGAGCCGTTTCCTGGTCGTACGACGTATCTGTAGCCTCATGAGTAGTAAATATTAATAAGGCTTGTCTAGGCAATTTGACCAATCGCTTCGCCCCTTAACCCCACCGGGGCTCTTAGGCGGGCCCCTGGACCCCACGCCCAGAACCCCCCCTCGAAGTATCCTGGCTACGGGCCTGTATACATTTTCAATTTAGTATAGAACTTTTGAAAAAATCGGTTAAAGGAGAGCTGAACCCCTAAAATTAACTTTTCGTTGTTGAAAAATTTAGGCACTGTAGAATAACAATATGAAGTTTTTTTTTCTGAAAGCCGTTAGAAGAGCAATTGAGAAAAGTTAGATGTTTGGTAATAAATAGACAACATTTGACCGGCGGCTCAATATGTGATGTCAGCGGTTATTTATGACGTAGGTTACGATATTAGAATGATTAAAACGAGACAAAGACATGATACTGTGCGGCTTTTGACTGGTGTTGACAAAAAGAAAACTTCGCAAGACCTAGATTGCCCAAGAACATCAAAATTTCGAAGCAAACTGCCATATTTCTGCTCTGAGTATCGTAATTACGTCATGCCGCACTGCTGACATGCTCATTTACGACCGCGGTATCAAACATTTTCTTGACAGTTTTCTCTCTTTTTATATTTAATTTCTCAATATGATACGATAAGTTAGTTCAGCTCTCCTTTCAGTTTTAAAGCCAGAGGTGAAAAAATCGGGCTTTGACGATATTCGAGCCCATCAATCCTGGACAAAATTAGTTGGAACAGTTGGTGCCAAGGTGCAGTGATCAGCCGTCTCTCCCCCTTCCCCCATTACAATGTTGGTTTAAACAGCAACTGTTGAAACAACATTGCACGGGGTGGGAGGGGCAGCGGCGTTAATCTACAATTAAGTGTTTCAACTATTTTGTCCAAGATTGCATCACTTGTTGATTGCCAGGCCATTTTAGTTGGTACAGACATTAATTATTTTAGGTACAACATAAAATGTTGATGCAGGCTGAAAGAAGGTCACCTGAGGCTGATGTGAACCTGCCGAATAATTATTTATACTTAGTATCAAGGGTTCATTAACGTCTTTTACATCTCTTTACTTTTTTGTAAAGAGACGTAAAAGACGTTAATGAACCCTTGTTAGTATATACCAAAGAAGTGAATAGTACTTTTCGTGTATGGTGATTGTTTGCTCAGTTCGCGGCTTGGTAAATATCTAGCGCTAGTCACTTCCACTTTGTTGCATAATTGTCAGATATTAAATACATTTAGATATATTATAAAACGGTAACTTAAAATTATGCTAAAACATAAAATTGAACAGATTAATCTAATCAAAAGTACCTAGTAACCGCTTTTCGATGTTTGCAAGAAATCAGTTAACGTTTTTTAGCAGTTAACTCAATGTATCTATTTCAATGATGAATACAAGTTCACTGTGATCGTTATAGGTTACACGTCAAGACTCTTGGTTATCAATGTAAGTGTTTATAGATTCAACTTTCAAAAAGATCTTGTTTTTGTTTTACAGAAACAGAACAAGTTTTGTATAACACATCTACTAATTCCCAAACAAACTTCGACCTCGGATTCTTGCACAACATTAAATGAGGAGGACCTGTTTGACTATCAAGACACTCATAGCCTCATCACTTTGGGATGGATTCACGTATGTTTCTTTCATTATTCTTTTATGGTTCACCTTTTTTCGGTCAGATGCTGCTCTTGTTGAATAAAGCAAACAAACCATTTAAGTAAAAATGTCTATAATTAAAAACAAAACAATTTACTGGAAGTTCCTTCGTCCCGTTCAGCTCTTTTATGGCCCACCATTTTACCAACTGATGTACTAGGGAATCAATTTTTAAATCCGTTTTGTAATCAAACTCTAATAATTTTATACAAAAAAATTTTATCAATTTTTAGATCTAAGTTTATTATTCTGGCATGTAATATTAGTGAGTTGTAATAGGCTGTATATTGTCAATATATTTCTTTCAACTAAACAAATTTAACTTGCTGTAAACTTGCTGCAAGATGTACATAATGGTGTTTTCTTTCTCTGCAGACCCATCCTTCCCAGACAGCCTTTATGTCAAGTATAGATCTCCATACCCATTGTTCATACCAGCTAATGCTTCCAGAGGCTGTAGCTATTGTTGTTGCACCCAAATTTAGCGAGTAAGTACATCATAGTTGCATCAAAATCTTAATTAGGTAGGTTCAAAGATTTTTTGATTATATATCATACTGTAAACTTAAGCCATGCTATATAAGGTTAGATTGCTCTTGCTCTGGTTAGTTTGGTTAAAGGAGAACTAAATTGTAGATCTCTACTGTCAACTAAAACTTATACGTTTTGTTTCCTATCATATGGCCCCGTCATTTGTTGGTTTAAACTTAGGATCGTTTGAGTTGGTTATCTGACTTTGTCGGGTGGAGTTTGATTCCGAGCAAACATTGTTCAGGGATTTTGACGTGTCCATTTAACGACGTCACGTGGACAGGAGTAAATATTACGGAAATAAATCCTTCAAAACGTGGCTGCTTTATTTACCCAGTTCAAGCTGGGTTAGTGCAGATCAAGATCTCAGATCTCCCAAAGTTGCCCTTATCTTATTTCTTCAGTTGGCTATTTTTCTTTCCATCTGTGGAGTTGGTTTTGTTTCTTTGTTGTTATTTTTCATGTTTTAAATCCTCCTTAACCTTTTCCTTCCAAGATTGTCACAAAAGACTATGCTTAGATTACTTGGGAATCCTACAGAAATAATTCCGATACTAGTTGAGAGTTGAAAGTGAAAGCAAACCATTGGAAACCAATGTATTAATTACTCTTTTGGAAAGAGCAAGTTTTAATTTCGTATCTTTGGTACCTTGCTCAATCATATATCGACGCACTCCTTTATTCGAAATAATGGAACTCAAATAATAATTAATTGTTTTTGGTTATTGCCGGCGCGCTAAAATTTACAAATCATTTTTTGTTGTTGTTCTCAGGACAGGTTTATTTTCACTTACCCAAGATTATGGGCTGAGATTTATTGCTAACTGTAGGAAACCTGGATTCCATCCACATCCTAAAGAGCCGCCATTGTACGAGGTAGGAAGTCATTTTGAAGTGTCATGTTGTAAACACACACATACACATAGACCCTGTTCCTTGTTTGGGCAATATCAATGTTTACGTACTGGCTTGTCTTAAGAATACTCCGACAGTGTCTTTATGTGAACTATGGTTTTTGTGGTATAAGGTTTGAACATGGATTATTGACAATTGTGGTGTTTCATTTTACATTTCCATAGGATTGCAACCACGTCACATGGAATCCAAACACAAGAACTGTAGTTGCTGACCTTAGGAGTTAGGTAGTACTGACTCAAATCCGTGGCGAATTGTCATGGCTTGGCATATTCAGCAACATCAAGCGATTTGTCGTTATGTTGTTGTTATATGACTCTGTAGAGGTAGTATAAATGTGAATAAAATTCATACTACCCTTTCCTTTTAATTTTTGTTTCCTTTGCATGAATCAGTAACCTTTTCACCATATCGTTACCAGGGTACCCAATGAGAGATTTCGTTTTACGAATGTATTAAGGACAGTCTTTTTTTGCTTAACTACAGCATGTTTAGGAATAGAACGCAAATCAACACAGAGAATGTTTATGAAGAAAAGGAGAGAATAAAAAGTCGCTATTTCATTTGAAGATCTTTTAACCAAGAGTATATTTGAAAAGACGAGATTATTTTTGATTTTAAAATAGGGTTTAAGGCTTTATAGCTCTTGAACAAAACAATATTGAATGAATTTATTTTTGTGCTGTAAGAGTTCGAGGCAAATCTGTGGCCCACTTCTTTTCGATTCATTCTATGTAAATAGTAAAAGATCTCTTACTCTTAAACAATTGTCACTTTATTTAGTAATGTTTAACTGAAGTTTTGGTATATACCATGAGCATTTTTACACAGTATTGACTGAGATAACAGCGTTGAAAGTTGAGTTAATTTTCTAAAAATTTCAAAAATTAGCATAAAACGTCTTATTATATACAAGTGTTAATCCCCCATTATACTAACTTTGGCGAGCATTGTGGCGTATTATCCGGGCTCTAACGGACATTTTGGCGGGCTCTAATTTATTAGAGCCCGCCGCTTTAATATCCGCGTTTCTGAAGTAGTAAAATTTCAACTTTTGTAACTTTAGTTTTTGTTGCTCAGTTTTAAAAGAAAAAGTAGTACTATGCATTTGGAGGTGGCCAGAAAAGTCGTGGAGACGGTTCATTCAGCCTCCATAACAAACTTCAACTCAATAGATTCCAAGATTTTGCTTCAGTATCCTTATAATAAACGTATCTGTGCAATACACATTTTAGGAAGGGCCAAAGTGGCGAAGGCTAAATGCATCTTTGTTCATTTCCTGCGACTATGACCAAACTTTTTTATCTCGAGTAAGAATATAATATCAATGAAGAATTAACATTCTTGAACTCTTTAATTATTCATGCAATTTTTGACCAATTGGGGAGGAATTTGGTCAGGTGGATGAGTCTTGAAACCCAGTAAATCACTCATTCAAGTGTTTTGTTTTTGAGCTGATTTAAACACATGTAAATAGTATTTCTTAATTGGCATATTCTTAACCACACAATCGCACATGGTGGGGCGAATTTTCGTTTTAGAATACAACAAACCTCTTCAACGCTGCTGCGATCTCATACACCAATTTCGAGGGATAGCGTTCTTTATCTGTTTTTTTGCTTCCTGAATAAACTTTGCAAGTCCGTAATTTAAGCTATAGACGTCCATTTTAACCAATGGTGTCATCAAATTCTTAACTTTTTTAATCCCATAAATTTAAACAATCCACCTTGCTCGAGAATCGCATTTTATTTTAGTACGGGCCGACAATATATTATATATATCATAACCACCTAGTTAAGGTGCCCTTGTACTTCAAATATTAATGAAATCCCTGAGTTGGCAGATTAGGACAGGAACTCTAACAGCAGCAGCAATTTACCGTCAAACATCTAATGCGTTACTTAATATGTATCACAAACACTAGGATTTCTTCAGGATATTCTTTCAAAGTTTCAAAGATACAAATTTTGTGGCAACTGTATGCGGCGCGCAGCTATTTGTTTGGTGCTTAATTTTCTTAAAGGAATTTTGGTTTTCATCACGAGAAAGTCTTCTGCCGGCTAACCTTAAATGGATTAGTAAAAATATAGAATAGCACCAACTCCATTGGTCACTTGCTAGAAATAGATTTTTTAAGTCCCTACAACGCTCTTAATATAAAAACTATTGTCATCTATTAACTCAAAATTCGAATAACCGGTCAAGTTTTGACCGAGCGCACGGGACTGGTACTGGTACTGGTACTGTGACGTAGCAGTAGTCATACATCCTTCACTGTCATTCGTGTTTTATAAGGAAAACGTGTCAAGCAAAACACTAGAAACTAAATTTTACTGTTTCTCGCAGTTTTAAACCGGCAAACGAAGAAAATTTGTGTTGACAGCGTTAATATTGAACCGGAAGCTCCACAAGTATCTTCTGCATTATTACTCCATGATGAAGTTAGTTCTTGGTCGAAAACGGCAGCTGGCCCAACTGTCAAGTTTATTTATATGTTACAGGAACCGCAAAAAAGTGTTTACATTTTGAAATATAGTTTTGCTGATGGGCTCTACTTTTCATCTAAATGATGAAAAAAAGGGATATTGGAAAAAACGTTTTTTTATTGAGCATTTTCATTCGTGTTATTTTTAATATATTTTTATCACTTACTCCGAGACTCAATTTCAGCTAATTTTGTAAACGGTAGTTTTCTATCATATATTATAATTTTTGTATATACTCTGCAAAAGTAATACAAAAGGCATAGATGACAGGTATTTTCCAAGTTTAAATCCACGAAATAACGTAAACATATCCATCTAATGACAGAACAGCTGCGAAAATATAAATATGCCAGTAGTTCTCACGTATAGATTAAAGGGGATTTATACTAGGAATCACGCGGATGCATGAAAGAATATTAATTTGAATCAACTCCAGCATTTGAATTATGTTTCAAGAGTAGTAAGATACTTATGTCTACAAAACCGCTTCTTCTGACGTAAAGTTTTTTGACTATTTTGTTTAGGGAAGAGTCCTTATAAATAGTATAAGATTTAATCTCTCATGTATATTAAGCTCTTCCTGTGTCAGACAAGGTTACCCGAGGGCCATACCCTAAAGATTGCGCATACCTGGAATACTGATTGTTGTATCCCCCATAGTTAAACCCTTAAAGGAACAAGTAACCGATGGTGCTGGCGCTTATATCCGGTTTTTGTAGTGTTAAGCGGATGAGGGTCTTTGACTTTCCCTGGATGGGACACTAATCCATCGCAGATTAGCTCCCAGCTTGCTCTGGTACTCATTTGCCCACCCCGGAAGGATGGAAACCTGAGTTTGTTTAGGTGGAAAAGAATCTAAAACAAATATTCGTATCTCGGCAAACGTTTGTTTTCTCAAAGTCACGCTTGAATTTTCCTAATAGGTCATTTCTCTTGGAACTGTTGCAGGTTCACTTTGACATTTCTATTTTTTTGAAAGGCTTTATTGAACGAAATTATGTTATTACCAGAATGTTTTTCGAGTAATCAATTATTTACAATTGTATTTAACAAAAAGCAAACTCAGAACAGGGTCGGAGAATGAAGTATAGGCTATGGCGCACTTTAATATGAAGGCGCAAGTTTTTTCTGTAAAACACGGTCAATATTGATTTTGTAAACATATTCTACTTTAAAATATTAATATGTTATAAAAGCTTAAAAAATTCAAAAATTTAAAACAAACGTTTTCGACTCCTTAAAGACCTATGATGCAAAATACATTTTTACATTGCTAAAGAGACCATTTTAAATGCATTAAATACAGAAAGTATCAAAGACTTTGGATAAGATGCCCGTGAGATATAGCGGCCCAATTAGGCAAGTTTTGCACTTATGATTGGCTAACTCATTATGCATTCAAGATAACAGGTTTCTAATTTATGACGAAAGTTTGACATGGAAGAAATAGCCACTTTCTCATTCCCCCTTTTTAACTTTGTTTCAAAATAGCATGTAACGGTCAATAAATATTGGATCTTTGGTTAAACATAGAAAGCGACAGTTTCTTTTGTTAGCAGTATCCAAGGAACACTTATATTCGGCTTCCATGCAATGGTAATATACAGCCATACTGTATACACATTCGAATTTGCTGTCGCTTGAATCAATCGCCTATTCAAAAAATAATTCTGCTTGCCAATTTAGAATAAAACCGATGTGAATCGTTTATCTCTATACCAAGAAACTAAATTTCTTTCATGAAATGGCTGAGCTCACTAGTATTACTACGGGAAATTTAGGTTTAACATCAACAGAGGATCCCGCAACCGTTTGTCATCCCATTGCAATTTACCACTCTGTAAAAAGCCCAGCCTATTTTTCACAGTTGCTGCTGTGGTCATCCATTATTGATAGTATACTTGCCGTGGTGGGAGTCTTTAGTAATGGCGTTCTACTGATTACTATTTGGTTCACCCCTCGACTTCATTCACCATCGATGACGCTTCTTTTTTGCCTTGCGTGTACAGATCTACTGAATGGCATTTTGACCCAGCCGCTTGCCATCGCTTATCAACTTTTAGAAAGAGAAACTGACAAAATGGATTGGTCCTGTAGAATCGGAACAGTCATGGACAATTGTGCTTGGACGTCGACCTGTTTATCTGCTGCTTTTTTGGCTGCAATTGCAGTAGAACGATTGCTTGAGTTGAAGTTACACCTAAGATACCCAGCGATTGTTACAAACTCGCGCGTTTTAATTGTGGTTGCTCTCTTGGTATTGTGTTTTACGTCGTTGATAATCGTAAGATCATTGGGTGTTACACAGAGAACATACTACATCATAAACCTGCATCTAATGTGTCTGTGCATACTAGTTATCTTTGTCTCATATTCCCAGATGTATAAAATTGTTCGACACCATCAGAGGAGCATTATTTCACAGCCACGCACCACAGATCACGTATCTTCCAGCAACCGTAGGGATTTTACAAAGGCTGTTAAAACAGCTATTAATTTCGTTTATGTTTTGGGCTTTTTTGCTGTTTCTTATATCCCTTTTGTGTTCATTCTTGTTGGGGGTTTAATTTGGGGGTTTTCTCCAACTATGAAATCCGCCTACTTTTGCGCAGCCAATGCTATATTTGCCAATTCGACCATAAATCCTTATCTCTACTTTTGGAAAATGCGCGATGTCAGAGAAGCGGTGCTTACAACATTAAGAAGAAAGAGTGCAGTAGTTAATGTTGATTAAGTTCACAGTTCAAACAGAAATCTTAGTAATTTGCGTTTAAAATAGAATTGGCGTTTTGTGAAATTCAACAGCAACGAGTAATTTTTCTTGCCCGGCTTTCGGAGTTTAAGAATTTGATAGATTTAATAAACGTGCATGTTAACTGATCGTCAGATATTTTTGCTCTTAATAAGATTGATATTGCAACGGGTATTGATGCATCCGTACGTTTTATTGCAAAATGAAACTAGCCAAAAAGCGAAATCCTCTATATGCAAGGAGCTGACCCATTGAGCCGGTGCACAACAGATCCGGTTTTATGGCTCGTGAATTGTTGAAAATTTTGTTCCTTGTGCGAATTTCAGGAAGCTTATCAAAACTGGAATTTAGGTTTAAGGATAGAAGATGTGTTTTGGCCGATTCTGGGACAGTTAATGTGCCTTCAATTAAATTTGACGGCAAGATTTTTTAATGTGTAACTTAATTAAAATTCATAGGACATTATATTTAGTGTTCTACCAAGTATTACCAAAAGCGTATAAATGATGTATATTAATGTTAGTAATGTATAATAATGTTAATTTAAATGCACAATGTCTGTAATGGAAAAAGTGGGATTTTAATTTAAAATATTTTAAAGGTTTAAAGAACGTATATTTCCACCTAAAAAAATAGGAAAAATGTGTAAACATCAGAAAACACGTAGTTCATGTAAAGAATGCAAAGGAAATAAAATCTATGAACATTATAGACAAAGAAACAAATGTAAAAAATGTAAAGGTATAGATATTTGTGAACATAATACACAAGATATAATTGACTTGTGTAAAATGTACAGGTAAAGGTATTTGTGAACATAATACGCAAAAATATCTTTGTAAAGAATGTAAAGGTAAAGGCATTTGTGATCATGGAAAAGATTTGAGCTTCTGTAATGAATGTAATAAAAATCTTTTTAAAAATGTAAGAAAATACATTTATGATGGATTCTAAACAGATTGCTGAAGCTTTTCAGTGTCTTTTCTCCAATTCTAATGAATCACAACAAGTTTGCGAACATAATAATGTATATTTAGATGAAACCAAACGATTGATTGTGGAACAGTGTTTGAATCTTTAAATTTTACACAAGACTGGGTTGATAAAAATTGATGTTATAGTTTTAATAAACTCATACCTGTCAAGGCATACCTCATGCCTCCCTTATTGAAAGCCTTTCACACCTGTACTGAGTACTTAAAAACT
>JAOBRB020099045.1:0-13942 GCA_027575285.2 Zoanthus pulchellus
ATGTTTAAAACACAAATGTAAAATCCCATACATTCCTTTATAAATCAAAAGATGATGTAATATGAGTCACGAATATAGCTTGGGCTACCTGTGGTATAATTATAAAATTCTGTCCTGCCAAAATGGCATAAATTAAACTTAAATATAGTATAGCAGTGGTTACACGGGCAGTTTTTCCCACGGGTAAGGGACCCTTAACCACGGACAAAAAAAAATATGTATGTAACCACCTTCCCCGAGGCTAAATTACCTTCGGGTAGTTTCTATAGATATGTCAAAAAGAACAAAGAAATAACCCATGACAATAACCGCACCGAACTAGTAAGGTTAGCAGCAACCCGAGGCGGACGAAGCTAGCTACTCGTAACAGGAAAAAGTTAATACGTGTTGAAGAATTGACACCTGTCAAAAATGTTCCCACGCTTTACTAGGTTAATGGTGGCACGTGTAACCGGCTCACCAAGGGTAAAGTGAAACCCAAGATGAACCCAAACCGAGCCAGTTACCCTTGGGAACGACCTAACCCGAGGCGTAATGTAACCACAGCTTATATAGCAAAAGACTAGGAAAGCATAATTTTAATTACATTTAAAAATGCCAGCTGTCGTTATATGACCGAGCATTAATTTAATTATGAAGTTCTGGTGTGATGACGTGCATTGCAACTTCCGGCTGAATATTTTAAAAAGACAGCGAAAAACAGAGCAATTTTAATTGTTCTTAAAAGTTTGAAGTGCTATATTTGTCAAGTCATTATGTACTGTTATTTGTCAAACACTAATAACAGCGAAGGATGTCTTACTGTCGTCACGTCACAAGTACTAGTCCCCGATCGCTCTGACTGATCAACTTCTAACCAACTAAGATGCGGACTTTTTTCAGTTGAAACAATGTAGTGATAAAAATATATAATTTATACAACGTTTAAAATAGAGAATACTTGCTGATGTATGTTTCGGACGTTAGTCCGAAACGTCAGTTACTTTTTTAATAAGTATTCTCTCTTTTATACGGTGTATTTATCGCTTTATAAGTATCCTCTCTTTTATAGTTATACAGCTCAAACTAGTTTAAAATACCACTTAATTGATTTTTCTCTTTTCGGTTGTTCGAGTTCCGATTTCATAGATGAGAATAGCTTTTATCTTAGGGGGCGTCCTAAAATCGATTGGTCACTGCTTAACGTCCATTGGACGTTAAGGTCTTACCCCCCTCCCCCCGTCCTTGACGTCCACTAGCTATTGTCTTGGCCTTTTTTAATACATACATAGTATAAAACTGTACAGGTAAATATTAATACTAATTTAAACTGTGGAATCTAAGATTTTCAAGCGACTGACTATCAGTTTTTCTGGACTTCACGTAAAAAAAGCCGAATCGATGAAAGTTTATTGCGTATATTTACAAACGTTAAAAGTTTGAACTTGATATGCACTGATGAACAAACACTTCCTGCTAAAAAATAATATTTGTTACAGTTGTCACCTTGGACAGTGGCTCCGACTTCATAATCATAGAGCTGAACTGGCAGTCTCTGATGAACTTGATGATATATTAACTATTAAAGCATCAGTTATTCAATTCTTTCAATACCTGGAGAGCGTTTCCACTATTTTAAGCGTTTTTCCTTAACGTCCGCTGGCAATCCCTGGACCCCTTCCCCCCTCTTGAAGTCCAAAGGACGTTTTAAAAGCGGTGACAAATCGATTTTAGGGCCCCCCTTAATTTAAAGATTAGAAAATTGCAGTGCCGGGGACTCTTAACTCTATCAGTTCGACTACGAAGCGCTTTACCTGATCATCTATACTGATTTAGAACTTGGAGAGTACATTTGATCTTTTCATTGTTCATAATTTTTGCAGAGTGGAGAAAGTGAAGTTTTAATTGTGCACCGATATAAATTTAATCCAAATCACGTGATTCCTTTTGACCACTTGGAGACAGACATCTTGAAAGGAAATTCGTCGCACTTTGCGGTAAGCTCGACACGCAAAATAGAGGAAAAACAACAACAAAAAATATAATCAAGTAAGCGTCGCTAAGACACTATTGCTATGAACAATTCCTGAAAGTTTCACCAAGATTGGCCCAGCCATCTCTGAGTCTATAGAGGCCGAAGCACAGGATTTCCACCCCCCTAGTATACCTACGCCGGCTTCGCCGGCTGGATCAATCAAAATTGCGCGTGCCAAAGGCAAAAGCCATTTTTACTCCCCATAGTATAGTTTTGGGCGAGTGTCAACAGCAAGCTAGAATTAACAACCGTCACAAAACCCCATCAAACAACTCAAACAACACGAAATAGTGACATGATTTTATTATATTAATCTATCTTTATTTCGTGTTTTGGAGTTTTGTTTTTGAGGAAAATATACTCTTTACTTTTTGATCACCGTGCACTGACTTTTTCTTTTTTGAACCCACGTTTAATTTATCTGATATAAAGCATATTAATATACGAATATGTACCGGCAGAGAATAATTGGGTGCCGAAGACGCAGGAAAACCTGTTTACTTCCGTGTTATAAAACTCCTTGGGAACGAGATGCTCTCAGAGCTTGTATTCTTTAGTTTCATTGAACAGAGTTCCTCCATGCCGGCTTGGAACATTGCTGGCACAGCACATTCTGTAGCCGTAGGATATAATTGAATATGGGCTGTAGGGTAAAAATGCTGTTAAGCTACTGAGTCTGAAAATTTATTTTGGTCAGTCTCAAAATTGATACACTCGGCCTGAAAACAGTAGAAAGTATCAGACCTAGACTTTAACAGAACCAAATAGGAACTGTGTCATTTAGGGAATAACATTCTCTCTGATCTCATAATATGAGATGAGAGAAGGTGTTCATCCGCTAAATGACACAGTTCCCGTTTGGTTCTGTTAGAAATTCGTAGACAAAACTGTAATTGGAGCGTTAAACTTAGCTTGAGGTAAAACCAAAATTTACATCCCAAAGTGCAGGAAATAGCGTCACAAGTGTTAAAATTTCGAAAATTCCCTAGGAACACGCTCCCGGAAGCACCTAGCTTTCTCGCCGCCCCCCCCACCTCCTCCAATCAAAATTTGATAGATAGATAGATCTTTATTAAAATTTACACTTCATTAAAATATACTTCCATATAAGATCGTAAATAACCATAATATTTACAGATTCCCAAAATGTACAATCTAGAGCTTGCTTTCTCAAGCATAAGTTTAAAACGAGCATCCCAGTTATCTGGGTCTTCATTATAAATGTCACTCCAAGTAGTCTCTCGCTCGTCACTCGTCGCTGCGTCTGCATTTTGTTCCAGTGCTAGACTGCGAGCAGTTCCTTTCTATTCCTCACGATCAGTCGAATTTAGTTCTTAGTTTCAACAAAGTATTATCTATAGGAAATCATTGAAAAAGTTTCCCAATCTGACGTCGAGGCAGGTCGCGGGAGCATGGGTCGAGAGAAACATAGTAAATGTCACTTTCTTTTTAGCGACAGTTTCGCAACTGACTTTGTAAGTTGTGTGATCTTTGAGCTCTTTTCGACAAGTTTGAATCTCCCGTGGCGAATAAATGCGAATATTTTTAAGAAATGATATGTTAAGGAGAAGAGTAAATTCACGTGAGTTGTTTCGAAATTAGAGTGAACTTCGAACCTCTAGTACCTGATTATTCGAGTGAATTTAACAGCATTTGAAATTGAGAACGAGAGTATACAATGCAGATGATCCAGCGTTATCGAAAGTGAAGAGCTATTAAAAAAGTACCGCCTTACCACAAAGAAGAAAACTGGGCCAAGGTTTGTAAAAAGAGAATGCACAGATATAAGTTGAATGTGTCTGGATCATCGGCTGCTGGATAGAAATGGCTGGAGGTTTCGGAGGCGAAGATGCCGAGCAATTGTTTTACAACACCGTGAGAGAATATGTGGTAAACCATGTCTTTTGTTGTAATCTTACTCTGACTAATTTGTACAATATCTTGACAGTTGTTTTTAAAATACGTCGAATTTTGATTAAGTTATTTCTTGTAAACTCGTGAGTATCGTTATCTACATCTCCACCAATAGGCTAATCTGAGGTATTTTTGAATCTGACCTAAATTAAAGGTATTATTCATGAGTTTAAGTAACAAGATAAAGCTTTCTTAAGGCTTATGAACTTTTTAGGTACAAAAGTTTTTAAGAAGAAAACAAGTTTTCACTGAACAATAGATTTCGCATAAACCACAAGAAGCGTTGGAGTTCCAGGAATTTGCCCAATCGAGATGTCCTATATTTCTACTTCTAAGTAGCTTCCAAATCCACATAGAATTAACAGTCTTCTTTCATATTACTTAAATTAGTTGAAATTTTTATTATTTATTTTTGCATTCTGCTTGTATTGGAAAGTTGATAATATTTTCTTGGGTAGAAGCGCGTTCTGCGGATTTTCTTACTTAGTTTGTCTTTGTTTAGCATTAGTAAACATTTAAAATGTCTGCGTTCTGTTTACATAAATGTTTAGGTTTTTTGAACACGAAGTAATGTTTATCTCTTATTCGATCGTATGAAAACTCATTTTTACAAACTTGTACAATGTACACGAAAATAACCAAATTGTCAAATCAAAAAATTTAAATTCGTTGATATTTAATGATTTTTAAATGTTTTTCAAACTTACTGTAAGGTTTCCGTTAACACTATTTTATTCAAGATATTCTTACAAAAATTGAGGAGAACTTAAAGCATTCATTTCTTAACTAAGAACTTAAATTTGAAAATCAAAATCTAAGACCAGCACATTTGGGAAATACATTTAGTTATCAAAAGCTACGATCGATAAATCGAGGAATAATCTAGTAAAAGTTTTGTCTTTTCGTTATAATATATTGAATCGAGATTCAGTACAATGTTGAATATTATCATAATCAATGTTCTTCCTTATTCTCCTTACTTAGGCATTTGAACTTGAACTAGTTACATTTCAAACACCAAAACATTTCGAACAAATTATGTTTGAATACTTATTGGGAATTTTGCACAAATTTTGGACACCTATAATAACTAAGCAGCAAAATAATAGAATTCCGGATCTGCAGTGCATGATGAGGATGTAGAGGGTGTACGTACAGATTATGAGATGTAATTATCGATGATGAATATTAAACACATTTATATACTTACCAATGGCTAACGTTTTCACAGTTTTGTGCAACATCAAACTGTGAGAAAATATTATATATAATATATATTATTAAATATTTACATGGTTTATAACCTGGAAAAAAGCTTTGGTTACTAAAAATGTTTGGACAGATGATATCGATATTCAGAAGAAAAATTGTCCAAAAGTGAATTTGCACAAAATATATTTATGTTAATTAAGAACAATATCATAAACTATGATTATATAGGGTCACATTTGGCTCTATTTCAAAAGTTGCCTATTCATGAAAAGTATGTGGATTTCTTTTCAAAATGTACTTTCTTTATTTCTAAAATGGAAATTTAATCTCAACCTTAAAGAAATTGTATCAAGAGTCATTTCTCTATTTTTAGATTTCCTTGTTGGTGTTTATAATTCTTAATGGAGTGTCCTATGCTATTATTAACCATTATAAACAAAGACGAGATGAGATTGATTCAGGTAGGTTTGACTAAACAATTAGCTTAGCTCCAAAATAAATGTTTGGGGTCAAAATGTTATTTCTTCTAAAGGAAGGATTTGTTTTGCTATAAAATGGTACAATACTGTGTTGGTCATAATTTTTCTAGCCAAATCAAAATCTGGGAAACTAGAACATAGATATTTCACTCCAGGGTTAGCAATAAGATTTTGGGTTTATATTACTTTAAACTGCAACTGGTGTTAAGTCTCCAGCTTACGAGATATGGAGTTGTGGGAAGTGTGGATCAGAACTACCCCGTATATATAATTACCATTGCACCTAGGTCCAGGCTTTTCCAGACTGGTAGCACCTATTAGAATCCCAGTTAAATAGCTCTACCTGTTGCCTTGCAAGTTATACAAGACAAAGCCTGGTCTAGGACCACAGCAAATAACTTTGGTTGGTGGGAGGAAGAGCATGTGGCTATAAAATTCATACGGCTTCCAATAAAATCCTCATGATGACAGCAACAAAACATTGGCACCAGCCATCCTAAATGATCGGGTTGGCTGCACTTGATTACCACAAATAGAGAGGTGCAAGCACTGTGTTCCACAAGCCCGATGCATCAACACTTATCAGCTCTTCTCCTTTTCTTTCAAATCTTACCCTTGTATGATTCATATTCCTTCAGCCTGTAGTCACCAGCCTGTGCTGAAGCTCACCTGAGATGCCCTTCACATCTCTCAAATACAGTACTTTCTCTTTCTCTTTGTCACCAAACAAAGTCAAAAGGGTTTTCTTAATGTCTTGCAGTTTTTGAATTGGTACATGTAATGTTCAAAGAATAAAACAATTTTATAAGTTTCTACCAATAATATTGCATTCATTTGTTTTTTCTTTTTTCTTTTATTATGTTTTTTTTTAGATGAAGAAGATGCTTTTGTTTACAGAATAGCGTAAGTTTTTTACTTAAAACAATTTTCATTAATTTTGTTTGCAAATGACATTTATATGACTAGGTGGTATCTGTAATCTACTTTTGTATTACCTGTATCCTGTATTCATAGGGTCTTCATTTTGTAGAATAGCCCTGGTCAAACTACAAAATGATCATCTACTTTCTTTACTTTCCTTTCAAACCAGAGATGGTAAAACCAGTTCAAAGCTGTTGCTCAGACATCAAATGATGCAAAAATAATGGGGTCTTCCTTTTGTAGATTAGGTCAGGCCAAACTACAAAATGAAGACCCCATTTATTTCACATCATTTGATGTCTGAGGAATAGCTTCAAAGTGATTTTACCATCTCTGGTTTGAAAGGAAAGCAAAGAAAGCAGGCCTTCGTTTTGTAGTTTGACCAGGCCTATAATCAACAAAGCAAAGACCCCATTAATAATTTAGCATTAGTTGATATTTGAGTAACAGCTTTGGTATGGTTCGACTGTCTCAGGCTTGACAGGACAGTTATTAACAGGATTCATGTTTGTGTTTTAGGCCTTCATGTTGTAGACACCCTACTCTAAGTATAGTTAATACTTACAATGATTTTTCAGCAGTGTAGGTTTAATGTTAATTGAACATAATTTGCTGGATCACTTATAGAAATAGACAAACAAACAAAATTATAAGTTCTAAGCTTCTCATATTTTTTAACAAATTGAGTTTTCTTTTCTTGTTCTAGATTGTGGCTATGTACCTTCACACTGACTGTTTCCTTGGGTGCGGTTTTATTGCTTCCCACTACTATCTTTAGTAATGAAATCTTACTCATGTACCCCAAAAGTTATTATGTTAAATGGCTGAATGGATCGTTAATACATGGTAAGCTCAGTTCTCTTTACAACTTCAGTATGTTATTAAGTGCTTGTATTAAAACACTGCTATTTTTTTTTAACTAAAGTGCATTTTTATCGTATTTTAGTAAATACTAAAACAACTATCCCCCTCAAGGTTGCATGGTGCCTCTCAATCTATATATTATATACCTTCAAAGTCTTAGTGTATATAATTTATCACTCCCCTAATCCCCTAAGTTAGAGAGAAGTTGTAAGATAGTACATCATTGACAGAAGTAGAATATTTTTCAAAAAGTGAAAAATAATTTAATTAAATAAGCAATGCTGAGAATCCATCAAAAATACAAAAATAGTTTTAAAATCATAAAATGGCATAAAACTTAATATGTCATGGTCGTATTATAAATTCCTGATATTTAAAGTTAATTTATTTTATTAATATTTAATTTGCCTCAGCCAGAAGTATTTTCCTGTGATTCAGATATCTTCAATTTTACAAACCAATTCCAGGTACAAAAATGTAAGTGACAAAAATGGGAGCAAAAAAGTTCAAAGACACCATTTTGAATAATATAATGACCTGGAACTTACAACCCAGACCTCAGCAAAAATCATTGGTGCACAATAAAATCTAAGGGATATTCCTCAAAAATTAAGAGGGAACTGGCAAAATTAGCCAATCTCAAGCCTTTATCTGCAACCTTGTTAGCCAGGCCAATTTGAATATATAAAAGCATCAAAATATTTGTAGTGGTTGTACTTATTACATAGCTGTCAACTCTCCCACATTTGGTGGAAGTCTCAAGATTTTTGATCCTTTCTCCTGATCTCCTGCTAAATGGTTCAAATCTCCTGCTTTTTTAACATTTTCAGTCTTACAAGTGAAACTGTCAAAAGTTATGCTAGGAAAAATTCAATGTTTGTAATTTCAGAAAAAACTGGTAGATCAAAACACTTTTTAAAGGAACTCATTACCTTGCCCCCCCCCCTTGTCTGGTTACTGTCTACTTAATTGCTTTGGTAAGAAAACTCGTTTATCTATCATCAACCAATCATGGATAGGCTAGCTTACAAAGCAAGGAAAGCCCCAGAGGTAGTGCCTACCCCCTGCCGCCTTTACTCTTGAAAGAACAAAGAGAGCCACAATAAGATATAACCAAACATGCATTCCATTCAGAACAACGCCATTTGTGAGGAAAGCTCTCCTTTTATGGTTGTACCTCTTACATCTCCTCTAATCTGAAGATTTTAAAATTATAGGGGTTGACAGCTGTGTTATTAAATAGTCTATTAGCTTTGAGCAAATTTCAAGCTCTTTGAAAGAAAGAATAATGATATCAAAAAAGATAATATAATATTTGTTTTGCAGGTATGTGGAACCAGATCTTTCTTGGTTCATATATCTCTTTGTTTGTAGCCATGCCTTTTGCTTATTTCTTCACTGAGTCAGAAGGATTCTCCGGATCAAGAAAGGTACACAGTATAGCCTTGATGAACTAGCCTATAAGCCCATTGAAGGTGGGGACCACAGGACTTGTCACAATCAATCAATCAATCAGCTCTCAAAAAATTATTGTTAATAGTACAGAAATGGAAAAGGTTTTAACCAGGGATTTTAAATGAGTATAGATATATGTAAGAATGCTATGTAACAAATATTTTCTAAGAATTTGTACATTAATTAATTAGCCTGTGAGCAAGTCTTACTCTATCCATGCAGTACTATTTTCACAAAAATTTCTGCAGAAAAGCTTCATTTCATATATTTTAGAAATATTTAAATTAGAAATTTGGAGCTGAGAATCCTCAATTATTTACTGAGCTGATCATGAGTCTGCTAGTATATTGCAGCTAGGGTGATGGTTCCTCATTAGCATGATGTAGTGGTTAGCACTCCTGACTAGAATACAGGGGGATGTGCGCTCAATTCCCATTTTGAGCATACCAATTTTTTTTTGGAGAATGGAGTTCCAAATTTATGGGTAGGCTATGGAGTATTATTCTGAATTATAACTATTATATAGTTATGCATGGCTACATATTAACTCATTTGTTTCTTTTCTTGTCCTTTTTTTAATAATTTTACTAGTGATATTTTGAAATCACTACTGTTGATAAAAGTTATGAGAAGTTGTTTTCATCCATTGCCATCATCGACTCCAGTGAGCATGGACTAAAAAAAGTTTTGAAAATAAGAGTAATTTATCAAATAAAAAATCAGTTATCTGTGTGTTTGTTGTTTCTACACACATGGCCATGTTAAATCTATATCACTCCGGACAATTGAGAACACTCAAGAAGTAATTATAGAAACTGCTCACCTGTGGTTCATGTTTTATACATTTCTTTATGTTCTCACCAATGCCCTTTGTATTTTAACACAGTGTAATACAGCAGGGTGCAAATTTAAGATATTTTTAGTGGTTGTCCACAGAGCAACCTATTACCTTAAACCAGGTTGCCCTGCTCAATTTCAGGTTGTCCACTAATGCAGGCCTGCCCTGCAAATAATACTTTTATCCATGCAGTGTACCAAAAATATAAGTGAGATTCGGATTAAAATACATCATGTTGAACACCTGCACACCTTGCTCTTTTAGCTGTAGGCTGTTGTACACCAGGGCCCAGTTGTTCACAGGCTGGTTTTAAGTTTAACACTGGGTTAAGCAAAAATTTAAACAGGAATTTCTTCTTTAAAAAAACGTAAACGGTTATTTGTGAATGCTGTTTGGAGTTCTGTAGAAAAAGACATGTTAATCCCAAAATTTGAGCTAAAATTTTTTCTTGTAAGATTGGAAACAAGATCGTAAGTTAAATATTTAACCCTGGGTTAGTGCTGACCGACTTTTGAACAACTGAGCCCTGCTATATAGCGCCACGTGATAGTAGTATAAGCGGGATTTAAGCGAGCTAATCAAAATAAAATTCCTCTGAACAAGACACGTCAGGCAGCTGTCATATAAGGGTCAAAATTCAACCCATGCTTTCCTGTGTGCAGACGGACTGTTTTGCTACTACTGCGCCGCAACGTCACCAAATGAACTCTGGGTAATTTCATTCACAATTCATTTAACATGTGTGCTATCGCATTACGCTGTCCTACGATTAGCTAGTGAAGTTGAGTAGTTGTCTGGTATTTATCAATTTATAATCTGACACATCAGAATTGACACTAAGTCAACAGGTCACTCTTCTGTTTACGGATTTAAGGAACAATGATCACGCTTATTGAAAACAATGATCCATCACAGGATCCACAATGTGCTGCTATTCAAGTTACAAAACACACACAAGCATCACAGCTGTCGTAACAATATATCAACAGAGGCTGTTTAATTAACATTTTTTTGGACTTCGTACAATCAAAGACTGCCGTATTCATTACACACACACTGATTGGATTGCCATGGTATAACATGATTAGTGGATTAAACATTGTTTCCAGACTGACACTTGTACTGTTACTACTAACGTAGTCTGGAAAATTTCTTTTTGCCCATCGGACAACATGCAGACTGACTACAAGTTGCCCGGCGAAGTTTCAGGTTGTCCCGGGCACTGGGCAACCGCTAATTTCGAGCACTGAATACATAGTTTAAGCTTCTTTATTTGTTAACTAAACAACATTTATATTAATAAAAACTAGCATCTTTGCTGTATGATATCCAAATTGTTTCAGTAATTATACATTCCCACTAATCACTGAGATAAAGGACTTCTACTTTGGTAGAGGATATAGTTTTTTTAACCTATCAAAATAAAGATAAAGCTATTACCCTAACCTTAATTCGGCCTATCACAAACCTTGTTTAATTCTGTGTCCTCTAAGTCAAAGAAATGCTTCATTGACGTCCCATTCTTTCCAGGGTATCATGGCAAAGGTGTATGAAACATCAGTTGTGTTAGTCTTGTTAGCAGTGGTAGTGAGTAGTATTGTTTGGGTTGGCTCGGCTCTACTGGATAAGAACTCACCATATTCAGGAGGTAAGTGAATACTGTAATTGATGGGTACTTAATGTATACAATGATCATTGACCTTTATACCAGCATTTCCACAAATTGCTGACCTATCCAACTATAATAATTTTAGAAATCTTTAAAACTTTACGGTTTACACGTATAAAAATATTTTGATAAAACTTAACGTTTCGGCTGCACTTGTGGCGGCCTTCGGCTGATGATGATGAAGGCCTTCTGACGAAGGCCGCCACAAGTGCGGCAGAAACGTTAAGTTTTATCAAATATTTTTATACGTGTAAACCGTAAAGTTTTAAAGATTTTTAATTGCTATGACATGAAAAAGCCTCAAAGATACTATAATAATTTTGTTTGAATAATGGAAGATAGATCAGCAAAAAGTTCTCTTTAAGTGTATATGAGATAATTGCTTTATATTTAATATGTGTAATTATTCCTAATGTTAATACTTAAAGCTGTTATGTTCCCTCTGAAATCTTATGTTGTTACTGTCATATTATAGAGGCCCCTTAATAGCTTTGAATCAATTAAGCCTATTAATCTTACTTGCACTGAACTGATGAGAAATTTTTCCTCTTTGATTCTTTAATTTATGGAAGTATAAAATGCTAAAAGAATTAGTTGTGTCAAACTATGTTCGTTTCCACTGTTAAAAAATTGTTTCTTGTGCAGTTTTGGATTCTTATTCAAAATTTTCTAAAAATCTTCGGGAGATGTAAGAAATTACATATCAGAAAATTTTGAATGTTCCTTTAAGTTGTAATTTTAGGAGCTTTCAAAATTTTTTGAAAATCAACATCCAAGAAACCGGCCTATTTGCTGAATATTTATTCGTTTTTGAAAGGTCTTTCCCATGTGCTGCTGATAAAAATCGTATTCTTTTTGCAATTTGTTTAATCCCCTACAAAAAGTTGCTGTATACAATTGAAACGCGTCGGGAAAATAAAATATATAATAATTTACAAAAAGTAGTGTTTTAAAAACATCGTAGTGCATAATCATAAGATGAGTAACTAAGAGCGTATATGCCAAAATCAGGAATCACGACCTATCAAACAAGAAATTGAAACATTCCATTCATTCCATTCATCTAACCAGTTGGTTTTAGATTCATACAGCGCATATGCAGAACATGCCGCTGACCGCTCAACAGATTAGTTGCGTTCTTTCTCTGGTTGCCTACAATAATTAAGAATATAAAAGAAAACTAGTTTGAGCTGCGTCGGCATTTCTAAAGAAAAATTTAGTGATATTTAGTAATTATACACCGTATACAAGAAAGAATACTTACTGGCGTTTCGGACTTTAGTCCTTCGTCGGAGTAAAAGGATATTAAGAATATCACTTAAAGCAATAAATGATGTTGGATTATGTGGATTTTTTACAGGTTCTACAACATTATTCCCTGGTTTAGCATTCATCTATTCATGTATCTCATTGCTGGGGGTCATCATGTTGCTAAGTAAGTAATATTATAGTGTAAGGATGCTAATTCCATATAATCACTCTTAAGAAGCTACTGTATAGTATATTACAGTCTCCAATGTCGCCTGCTGTTGTTATAAGCCGTTAAAGATTTTGTTATTGATAAAGAAAACTTGGAGAAAAAGTCTCGTAAAGATGTTATAGTAAAAGCGTAATGCTTATGAGATGTGGCTATAAAGATAAACGTCAAATATAGATAACACAAATGTGCTATTAGCTACGATATAGGGCACTATGGCCACGTTAGTAGTGGGCTTTACCCCTAAATCTATTATAAAAAATAGTGAGCTTGATTGTTAGCAGCCATGGACAGCTGTAAAGATGTTATCCGTTGATGATACGCACAGTCATTTGTAAAAAAAATGGGTTGAAATATGAGAAAATAAGTATCTTATAGGAATCTAGTTATTACTCTCACTCAGTCCAGTTGTTCAAATGCTGATGAGCACTAATTCGTGTTTTGGTTTCACATCACCGCTGTGGATTTGAGCTGCACTTTTGGGAGTAACAAGTTTCTCCCAAGGAATGTCAAACAGTATATTTTCTTTCTTTTGTTTAACATTTCCAGATGTTTTATTTCTTTACTTAGGGGGCAAGACATATCTGGTAAAATTAATCTCCGTCTGATTTCTGATTTGCTGAATCAAATGAGCCGCTAAAACGTGTCACTCGTCGGTGTTTAATATTAAAGCAGGCTTTTAAGATCTGTTTATCGGGAAAAATTAACGTAGATTTAAAAGCTTCCTTGCTGACTTTCAAGTCCATTGATATTTTATCTCTTAAAATTAAAATCTTCTGCGACAGCGTAGTTAGTTAATGTGCCAGAAATCATGGCCAGAAATGTGGCATGCTTTGAAACTGGACTTTAAAACTGGATGTCTTTCTGAAATTCGAAGCGTGCAAGGACACATGGGAATGAGAATAACATTTATTTACAGGAGACATTGCTGTATGAATTTTTGTTTAACTCAGGGTAAAACTTAATCGATGTTTTAAACAAGCAAACTCTTATCTTAATCATTTTAATAATTATTATTGTAGTTTTTGTAAATCGTAGTAATTCAACAGAAAGGTAATTCTATTCAATTGTTTTTTGATAGATCTATAATGATTTATCT
>JAOBRB020099149.1:0-5000 GCA_027575285.2 Zoanthus pulchellus
GGCGCGGCGGTAGTGACACGATATTCCGATCATCCCCACTGCAAGATCTCTCAAAAATGGCTGGCAGAAGCAGGTCGCAAATGGCGTTCTCCAGAGGCTCTAGTAGAACTTGAATGTCGGGTAGAGTTCTAAGAAAGTAAGTCCACTGATGTTTAAGGCCGAAGGATAATAATAAATAATAATAACAATAATAATAAATAATAATAACAATAATAATAATAATAATGATGATTTATTGTAGCATATCGATATAAGAATGGCTCTTCATCTACAATTGCAAATAAACTACCTAATTTCCTAACTATCAATAAACATATACAAAATTGTAATCGAATAAGATAAAAATTACGTTGTTAAAAGAGGAAATTAACTTAATAAATTTCATCGGTTTTGTAAGCAAGTTTTTACTAAGACAATCAAATTTTGCATATGAGTCCAGAAGAGAGCGGTGGATCAAGCTGTGGAATACCAGAATACTCAGTTGACTAAGTCTTGTTACAAGCTGATGCGATGTATTTATCTGCGATTTATAAACCTCACATTTCTGACAGTTTATGGTGTGTACGCCCTAAATATTGAAAATCCAGTCCATTGAGATGAGCAAACATTTTGAGTGACAAACACTAATTTTAAATTGAAAAACTAAGCCGTCAGCCGCTACCTTGCTCGCGCAACAACTAGTATATATTCGTATATATATTTAATGTAACTTGCCTGCAGAGTTTGATCACACGAAGCTGCCGTAGCAATAAAACTAGCATAATTGGCATTGAGTTAGTGAGTGCCATACACTCTTTATTTTATAAGAACCTTTTTATAGGAACATGAGAAAAATCGCCAAAAATTTAAGAACATGCCGAGGCTGAGAAAAGGTGAAAAACATTTATTTTTATGATTAAATAGCTCCTACAGTGTTATTGACAATTTTGCATTAGCTTCTTGACTAACTGAGTTTGCAGATAACAATTTTACATCATTGTTTCTCATTTACCCAATTGCAGTTCTCAGGTATATAGTGGTTATTCAATATTCATGATGTTGCCTACTCGGTCAGATTTCTCCTTCAGGAGAATATAGAAGTTTTGTTTTTTCCTCTACACTGTTTTTTTGTAAGAAACTCGTGGATAAGAAGCTAAGTATTCTGAGATCTAAATTGGTTAAGGAACTTTCAGTGGTCGACTGACCCAATATGATAAGAAACGCGTAGATTTATTATATAGATAATCAACTTCCTCTTATTAGAATAACAAGCGCTGAATGTTTTAACTTCAAGTCTATTCCAAATTTAAGTTTCTAAATCTTTACATATACCCGGCAATGGAAAACCAACGTCGCACTTTTGCAATTGAAATTATTTAAGTATATCTATCTTCCTTGTGTTATTCTTTTGAATTCTTTGCATTGTAACTTTGAGATTCGTTTCGTTTTATAATGTAAAGATTTGTTGTTAAGGTTTGGCAAATATCATTTTTTGGCATTAACAAAATTTTGATCCCTAAGAAACTGCTAAGAAACTTTCAGTAACAAACTTCTCCATTAATTAAAAAATTTTTGGTTCTGAAAAAAATCTTAGTTTCTTTAGTTAAAAAAAATGAGTGTATACTCCAACATTCACCACGCTCCACTTTTGTGTCTAGCACTGTACCACAAACTTCTCTCTATTGATTATTCATGATCAAGTTGCTCTGGAATCAATTATAGGTAATTTAAAAAACAAAAGCAAATTGGAACGCCATAGGTGATCATCACCAGACACAGGGTAAGAATTTGCCCAGCAGTGTTTAGTTAGCGGTCAACGTGTTTTGTTTTCTTGGCAGAAAGGTGCAGTTCTAGTAATGAGACATCTAAGAGCCACCAAATACTAACTTAACATTAAGAAACTTTTTACAAAATCGTTCGACTAATAAAAAGCTATAAGTGATCAGTATTCTTACAAATATTGTATTTGCTTATAATCTCTCGCCTATAAGATTTTTTATAAATAAATTATTTATATACCAGCGTATAACCTTGAAGTTTATAAAACACTTGGCGTAGTATATTTTATATAGGGTAGAAATTTCTTTATCTTCAAATTGTGACTAAGTCAAACGCTGAAAGAGCAAGATACGATGTTTCAATATTGGCGGTATAGTTTTAATAAGTATGGCTTCCAATGTTGTATCGCTGGCGAACTGATACACAATTTTATTGCAAGCTAGGAGGCCTGTTAATCGTTCAGTTTACAAAAAACACTTTCTATTTTTAATATATAAAGCAACTTTTCTCAGAACATAATTTTTATAATTCAATCCGTTTGCTGCTCAACTTTTAGTAAAAACTGAAAACTAAAAGTGATCTTAAAGCTAAAAAATAAGATTATAATTTAAAAAAGGTCAGCATTTTAGGTAACAGCTGTTTGACTTTGCAAATGAGTTAAAACACTAATATAAATCCTTTGAGCCAAAATAAACAATCTTACAACGTGGATTGATTCTTATATCATTACTCTTTAGAGTGTGAACGCGTGTTTTCTTTCTAGTTGAATCACGGAAAGAGTTAAAAAATAAAAAAGAGTTTTTGTTATAAACGTTTTGAAATTAATTTTTAACTGAATGATTTTAGTTGGATTATTAGACCGTTAGAAGATTCATTCTAACTACATCCGAGAAGTCGAAACGACTTTAGTTACTCAAAAATGCGACTTTCTAAATCGAAAGCAGGGAAGTTAAACCATAAAAAAGCACTTTATGAATAAAAATGTATCATTGAAAATATGAAAGTCCACTAAAATTAACGCTGCAAATTAGCTATAGCGATGAATGATTCTCAGTTGGCTCTGAAGTCGGGATTAAAGTTTGCATAACTTAACATAATTTATATCAAAGTGTAACACCTGCCTCGAGTAGACTTACCGAATTCTCAGTTCAATTCAGCCAACAGACCTTTTCCTTGGCACTATCGACTAAACAGTTAGCTGAATGGATTACGTCCAACTTTACCCTGGAGAGAAAAGCGTTTCGCTTTTACGTGCTAGAAGTCACTAGCAGAAGAAACGACGCCTATCTAAGTAATTCATGAACAAAACGAATTTATGTATTTTCAAAAAGTTGATTGCTTAAGACGAGTAAGTGATAAAAGGATGGACGGTTATGCGAGAAAAATCGAGCAAGTTGCTGAGACAAATGCTGCCTATGAAATCGCAGGACAAAGAAAACAAGATTTAAGTTTGTAATAAGAATGTCGATGGAACACTCTTTTCTTGTTGCCAGAGAAACTTAAATTTGATTCAGTCTTGTTATTTCTGGATACCGATCAGTGTTAGCGTATCATGAAACGCATGAAACCAGGCAGAAATCCTTGGTTTATGTTAAAGTTTTTATCAAACATTTAGATTATATACCATTCTACTGAAGTGGAATGGTCCGATTTGCTTCCCCAAAAATTCCGGCCGCAAAACAACAGCCTCTATCTGGACGAGCGGGAACCAGTCTTTCAAACCAACAATTTGAATTGAGTCGTATTAGAAATGCTCCTGCACGACCTGTTCGTTTGCCATCGCTTTATCCTGCTATATCGTTGAATGCTTTAAACAGTAGCTCGCAGCGCACGGAGAGCCAAAGAGATTGTCCAAATGTCTCTCTTGAGAACTGCTCACATGCTTCTTTCGTCTCGGGTTTAAATGAGGAAAAACAAAACGAAAAAACCGTAAACAACCGATGCAAAGTAAGTGAGAGCGGGCAGAAGAAAGTTAAAGGAACGCCGCTGAGTGTCGGTGCGGCAAGTGTATTGAGAGCCGCTACCGCTTTTGCAGCAAGCGAGGAAACAGTCGAAGACACAGTGCACACAGCAGAAGATTCAATTGAAAAACCTAAGATAACGGTACGTGATAAAACAAAACATACGATAGAGCAAATTATAGTTATATAAATACACATTCTATAAAAGGTTTGACCATTTCCGAATATTGCTTTATTGCATTTTAGTGATATACAGCACAGCAATAAAACCGCTCAACAACAAAGTAGCCAGGAGTATTAAGAAAAACCAACCGTAGCTATTGGTAACATAATTTTTTTTTTTGATATTTTTGCGCTTTCTAGAAAGAGAGCTTACAAACCTGTCCGGAGAATGAGTGTTAAACTTAAGTACCAATACTATATATAGTCGTTAAAATTATTACTATCAAATTTAATAATTTTGTGTAGGTGTATATGTTGCTTTAACTCAGGTTTAACATTTTCTTCAAAGCCGAAGAATACAGCAAAATTATCCTTCATTGATTATTCTCTCGTTTTGTATATTCATAGAGACGATACTGACATGTGAATGTCATTTAAAACATCTCATCTGTTTCATAACAAAACTTCAATCCTAAAATCCTTTTAGACAATAACTGTGGCTTTGGAAAAACTAATAATTTATCTGTTTAAATGTCAGCAAGTCGTTTTCATGAACTTCTTGACCAAAACAAAATGAAAAGTCAACTGAAGTGTAGAAGCGGTTTGAAGACGGGCGTTCAAATTAACAGCTTCATTAACATTTAATTGCATGTGTTATTTCTCAACGTCTTAATATTAACATTTTTAAGAGAGTATAGCAAAACTGTCTCAAGTATGAACAAATTAGTCAAACATTAACAATTTTGACATTAGAAGTATCCGACAGTTTTCAGTAATTCAAGTTGGTATTGTACGTTACTGTCTGCACTAAAATTGTTGACATTCCAATGTTTCAGTTTTAGAGTGAAACATTTTAAAGAAAGTTTTCTGATTTGTCTGTGAGAAAATCGTTTAAGAATATTTCCAAAAGAAAATAACAGATTTTTTGTTGTTGTTGATTAAATGGAGCGAAATATATTTGTCGAGTTTCTTGTGTTTGCACCATCATGAGAAAAATGCGATTCTCTTCAAGAGAATTGTCAGACTTAGCGATAACATCAATTTGTTACTCTATGGCTATGCCACACCCGTCAATTTTACAAAAACAAATGACTCTTATATTAGGCAATTAGCCTAAAA
>JAOBRB020099149.1:10000-13938 GCA_027575285.2 Zoanthus pulchellus
AAGTTGACCAGCTTCATGCACGGGTACATATACAACTTACATGTATGATAGACGTTAGGGTCAAATTGTTTGCACTATGTTAGTAATGGTTATCTTCTATCAGTTTATTTTGTGAGGCAAAGAGGGTTTTAATCCCCAAACCTCCACTACGCTAAAATGTTTAAAACGGTAAATCAGAACTGAGCAAATAGTTAAACTTGTTTTTCTAACTTACTGAAGCTGTTTCATTATAATTAGCGGAGTATACTTGCAACAATAACATTGCAATACGTATCAAATCGAAATATTGATTCTCACAAACTCAAGCAATACTATCTAGGGCTGAACTTCAAATTGTACTAAAATGTGCATATTGACTTGAAAATCTACATTTATCCATTTTTACTTAAGCTTTTCACTTGATTCGTTGTTTGCCGATTACCTCCTCTTAAACAGAGGAGTTTACAACTAAGTTTTAAACCGTTAAACTAAAAGCTATAAGTTGATATAAAGCATATTTCTTTCATCCATTTTCAAATACTAATAATAAACTTAAATAATACGTAAATGCAGTTCTTCCCACGATTATACTAAGACGGTGTCTCAGATGCAAATCTTTCAAGATGGTTCCTGTCTTCTCTAGAGATGTCGTTATCGAAAACAAGTAATTCCCTGATCTTACAATGTTCGCTTTGAAGCGCTCTTTTCAAATATTCAGCTCCTTTCTGTGAGAATCTGTTACTTTCAACATTAAGATAAACAAGTTTATTCCCACTGCTTTGGAGAGCTTCTGCCAGATACTTTAAACCATCGTCCGACACTTCGTTTCTTTTAAGATTAAGCGCCGAGACTTGACAGTTCTCTGCTTGGAGAACTTGGGCCACGTTCCGACATCCTATGTCGCCGATAAAGTTTCCAGATACGTCTACCTCCGTGACGAGACCGCTAGAATCGCCACATAGAACAAACGCCAGTGCCGCGCAGTCTATATCAGTGATTCCTTGCCCTCGCAAATCAATCTTCGGGGCCAAGTCTTGCTTTATAACGCGTGATAAACGATTTTTATCTGAATTGGTGGTCTTCATATGGGCTTTCCCATGTTCAAACAAACATTTCATAGCTAACAATTGCTTGTTTCGGGGGATGGTAGAAAGCTTCTCCAAGAGTGTGTCCATGAGGTCTTCATTTCCACCTTCCTCCAACCTGTACAAAGGTACAGCAAGGATTCCTGCGAGAAACTGTAAGATCATCGTGCTTTCGGTGGCATCCCTAAGCATACTCTCCGTAATATCTCGAAGGTTCTTCTGAGAGTAGTATTTGCCAATCTGTCGGGCAGCAAGAAACTCTTGAAATGTGTAGTGCAGGAAGATGTACTGACTTTCTACTTTGAATCTTTTCGAGTTACTTCCGGGCATTGGTAACAGAATGCCACACTTTGTCCAATCTTCTGCTTCTTGTTCTGACGTTTTGAAATCGGTGTCTTCGAATATGACCTTGTGCTCTTTAACACCACAGAGTGCAACAGACGATAGACGATCAACAAATTCTTCAACTTGGGTATCAGTAAAAGCCCCCTGAGCATTTTCTTTCACCAGTCCGATTGACTTAGGGTGAAACTTATTAAGGAACATCCTCAAAACTCCCTCGTATAATCGAGTTAGTGTAGAGGGTAGTTGCGTTTGGTCTTCTGTACTTAAATAGTACGAAATTAAGAAACAATTGAATGGTACAAAGCACATGTTTAAAAGATTTGGTATTCCAAAGATTTGCTCTTTAACTGAATTTTTCGCAAAGACAAAAGAAGACTTCTTCACATAAGCTTCTACCTTTTCTTTATTAAATCCAAGGATTTCAACGGTTTCGTCGCACTGGTTCTCCATTTCGATTAACCCCTCGATATCACGAGTCATGGTGATGGTAGTGCACCCCTTCAAAATTTTTCCTTTAAAGATCTGATAGTAAAGTTCTGCTAAAGGCATTGGTTTGCTGTATTCTTCTCTGAAGCGGCTGCCATTCCTAATAAGATCGATGACCTTCCTGGCGTCACGAAACTCGTTTAGTCCATCAAAGATAAGCAAAACTCTTTCAGAACTACTCTCAATTTCATTAAGTTCGTCTTCTCTTGGTTTGCACAGATCTCCGCACGAAAACTGTCCTGCACAGAGAAGTTCCAGCAAAGTAAGGTTTTCGTCTATTTGGTTTAGCTGTCTAAAATTGAAAAGAAACACATAGTCAAACGTGTTCGAGTTAGTGCTTTCAGCAGACCATTCCAACATAAGCTTCTGGCAAAGAGTGCTTTTCCCAATGGCTGCAGATCCTACGGCAAGTATATTCCTTGAATGTTTTTCACCTTTACGGACTAATTGCAGAAAGTCATCGGAAGGTGGGCGAAGTAAACTGGACACTGGCGTTGCTGTTCTACCACGACTCTTATCCGTCGTCTTAAAGTAGATATTTGGCTCAACATAAACATCTTCTAACGTTAGCTTCAGTTGCTCTGGGCCAAACATCCTTAAATATCTACTCTGATTTCGGATTTCGTCCTTGAGACGAATGGGTAACCTTGTCAACAGTGCAACCATTTCATAATCAGTTTGAGTTTTCCTTTTAAGGGATACCAGAACATAAAAAATTTCGATCAGAGCAAATGCTACAAAAACGATATCGAAAACTAGCATCGCAAATGCAAGCTTGGTTTTGAGGAGACTGTGGTAAGTAGTGCAGTGTAGTGGTCCTGTCCTTCCATCACTCCCTGTGGTTACGTTATACCGCTCACAAGGAAAAGCGGCCGGAAAATTGATGGGAACTATAGTTAACATTAAAATGAACGCCGCTGAACATAAAAGAATCCGACAAAGCATCTGACCAATGTACCAGCGGAAAATTCTTGGATGTAAAGCTTTTAAAGCTTCCCGATTGCTGCTTTCGTTAAGCAGCTTCTTGGCAGCAAAGAATGAATACAAAACCCAAAGACTAAGGAGAAGTAATCCATTCACCCACGCAAGGTCGTTTAACGCCAATGGCTGGTTGTATATTTTAGTATAGTCTGAATGGCATATCCGGTTCACGTATTGATGAATTCCTCGTTCCAAGTTGCATTTAAAATTCTCTTCCTCATATAAATAAATATTGTCTATCTTTGTAAGAATTGCAATCCAAAAGGCTGATGCTGCAAGAAACTGTAAGCTTCCAAATGCGGTTTGGGTGGCAAGGACATTAGACATAAATTCTTTGAAACCTTCAGCCATTTTTTTAATCTACAGAAACAAAGATAAAATGCAATTAAAAATTCATTTTGTACAGAAAAGATTCCTTTGAATCAAATAAAAATATTTTTTCTCTTTTTATTTCATTTTTCCCCTCATTTGTTTTTTTTTCTCAACTTCTCTTTCACTTCTTCTCATGCTGACCCTAATTTTAAACATTAGGACTAATCCTACCCAATCCTAATCCCAACTCCCTTTCCCTTTAACCTTGCAGCCCCACCCAAAAACTTTGCACTCTGCTCTCCACTCACATCAATGAAACTGATTCTTTTCATCAACAAATTCACACTTACTCATCACCAAGTTTTGAACCTATATGAATTTCAAGTCAACAACCAATACCACTGGGCCATAAAAAAAACTAAGACAAATTGTATCACATTTTTTACTACCTTTTAAGTCCTAGATAAAAAAAACAAGGTAGTTAAAAAAAGAAATTACAGAGGGAACAAAAATTTAAAAAAATAGTCAAGAATGAAGAGTAATATTACAAGTATTCTAAAATAGAATAATTATAACCTAATAATTTTGCAGCACCCTCCTGTTTTTCCAGTGCCCTTCTGATTTTCTTAGCACCCTTCTGTTTTTTTTTCAATTCTAGCTAGATTTTTAGTATATCATCCGTTATTTATCAAGCCACAGTAACCCGCAAAGACAACAACAAGGAAGACACCTACATCGGACTAACAGAAA
>JAOBRB020099364.1:0-11227 GCA_027575285.2 Zoanthus pulchellus
AATAAGGGGAGGACAGACATTATTGTCAATAAAAACAAACCATTTATTCTCTCTTTTAACAGCAATACAGAAATGCTTAAATTGAAATGCCATTACGGGGCGTAAAACTCTGAAGATGTTCCACAACATATTTAACTCTATGGCAAAAACTATTAACTTGCTTTAACTGTTTACTCATTAAGACATTATTGTCAATAAAAACAAACCATTAACCATTACTTCAAATGGGAAAACGGCCAAGAAATCACTCAAGGTTTGATGTTGGAGAGTGGGCACAGCAAGCTGCTAAGAGAAGAAAAACATTGGTTGAAGTGAACCAAACAATCGCAGGGATGAAAGAGCAAATCGAATATTCAAAAGAAAATGTGAAAATTCTTGAAGATCAGAATACAAAGATAAATGAACAAATAAACAAGCTAAAGAGAAAGGTATGTTGTTATTGGTTATTCATATATTAAGGAGTGTTGAATGATCCCATGAATTTCGCAAGTCAAGTGCTTGCAAAATTAGCCTTGTACTGGAATTACTTGCAATCCAAAGCCATGGATCTGAATTAAATGGTCACTGCTTGCAAAAAATAGGACACTACTCTCATGCTAGCAAACACTCATACAGACCATTTTGATATCCTTAGAATATAAACTAACAATAAATTTTTTGCACTTTCTAACTTATACTTTTATGTAGTTGGGGTTTGTTTAAAACAACATTTCACAAATTTAGCTTGTTTTATAAGTCACATTTTACCTTTTAATTATCCTTATATTATTGTTTTTGTGTACTAGTTAGAAATAGTCAAGTACTTATAAATTAAATAGAGTCTGTAATATATTATTAATAATAAAATCATGCTTCCCTGATGTAGGGAATTTGAACAACCCTTTTGTTCTTGGATGTTGGCAATTTAGACCAGCCCAGGACTCGACACTAACAGTAGTCTACTAGATTGTCTGATTATTTACCAACTTTGGCTAGTGGATTTTGCATTTTCGCTTAGTTTATATCTCAGCAGTTTTTGTAAGAAATATTTCCTCACTTTTAACTTTTGTCTCATTTAAAAAAATTTTTTTTTAATTGCAGCGTGGTCTGTTGGAGGATGAAAAGGCACATTTGCCAAGAGGATCAAGGGTAACAGTATCGACTAAATTGGATAAAGAAAATGCTGATTGTGTAGAAGGGATTTCTCACAATACAGCCAGCAAGAGGCGAAAGAAAACGTTTGAAGCTGCTAAAAGGTTCCATTCTATTCCAGACTCACCTACTGAAGATGCCTCAAGATCAGCTGCAAATGGACTGTGGAACACTTTTGTAACTAACTCAAAAATAGAACAGTTACGTAAAATATGTACAAATTCCTGTAAAGTTAAGAAAGTAGTTGTGCCTTATATTGTTAACAATTCTGTTAAAGACTTTGAATCATCCAACCAAAATCTTGTTAGGTCTGTTAATGTTATGTACAAAGGAGGAATTCTGAGCAAAAGAAAATACAGTGATCTTCGTTCATCTGAAACGAAAGAATATGATTGGCCAACAAAAAAAATACGCTGCACAGAGTTCATGGCAGGGTGTAAAGTGCCAGCATTGGTAGCTTACAAAGACTTTGCACAATTTATAGGAGAGCAGCACATTGGCCAGCTCCAAAAATTACCTCAAGTAAGTGCTGATCATGATTCTGAAAATGAAAGTGAGGAAGTAGAGCAAAATTTATTGCCTCCTATACCTGGCTTTTTTATCAGCTTGCAAGAGCGTTTGTTGCAGATGGCAGACTTATATTTACTTATTGCAAGCCATAAGCCAAACTTTCTTACTTGGTTTGGGAGGGAAAGGGGTCATTTTTTAGTAGCTGTAGGTGCTGATGGTGCACCATTTGGTAAGTCAAATGAGGCTTGTGCTTGGCTTGTATCCTTTTTAAATGTGTTAGAAAGAGTGGCTAGCCCATATGACAATTTTTTGCTATGTGGAGCAAACTGTGTGGAGGATCATCCAGTGATGATTGAGTATGGAAAGCTTCTGAGGTCTGAAATAAGCAATGTTGAAAATCAAACATTTACTGTCAGAGGCCAGCAAGTCCAATTTCAAGTATATCTGTTGCCTTCTGACATGAAGTGGCTCAGTAAGTTTTCTGGAGAATTAAACAATGCAGCAACATATCCCAACCCTTTTGCCAATGTTAAAATGTCTGAACTGAAAGAGATTGGGCACACTGTTGGCAGTGAACCACATAATAAGTTTAAACCATGGCAATTTGATACACGTATGCAGGTTGTAAGAAAAATCGAGCAGTTCAAACAATCTAAACCAAAACCAACAACTCCATCTCAGAAGCAAACATTTCGTAATGATGTTTTGAAGGAAATTTCAAAACTGAAATCAAGGCAGGAATTTGAGCCAATTTTAGGTCCAGTTGTGCAGTTGGCGAAATGTGATAGTCTGCATTTAGGGAATAATTGTTGGGGGCACTGGCACCAAATTATTTTGACTAAAGTTATAGCCAAAGCAAAGATTAGCTCAAATATCAAGTCAGTTTTTCAGTTACCTGAGGACAATCCTCTACGCAAACACTTGAAAGCTCTTAGATTTAAGGTAAAATGCAAGAAGTTGTACAACAGAATCATTAGGTGGTTTAAAGAGAAGAGAAAGACATGTAACTTTGAATGTAGATTTACAGGAGAGGAAACCAAAAAGTTTTGTCATGGTTTCATGTATCTTATTGAAGCTCAATTGGAGGGCACTCCAGACATTGAGCAACCTGGTAACTTTTTTGTACTTTCACTGGCCCGAATGGGCTTCTTTCTCAGGAATGCAGTGTCCCTTGGGAGTAGAGTTACAAAAATTTCCAATGAGGACATTCCTCAACTAGAGAAGAACTGTAAATTATATTTTAATATAGCAGCTTTGTTTCATAAGGTCAATGTAAGTGTATGGACTATGGGTCACTGTGTCCCTTTTCATACAAAACAGCTCATTGGGGACTTGGGTGTTGGCCTTGGTATTAATTCTATGCAAGGTAGAGAAGCTAAACATCAGCAACTTGCCTCATTTGCAAAGTTTTCTCTTGTTAAGAATCGATGGGAAAAGGTTTTCAGGCATGAGCACATGTTACTGTTGTGGCTCAGACAGCAGAATCCCTACAATGATTTTTATCAGAAAAGCAAAGAGAAATATATTCCCGATCAATGTAATACTGATGATTATTGTGCATGTGGTATGGTAGCTACAACTTTTAATGGCAAGTGTAAGTACTGTAGCAGTCTTCTTTCACAAGAAATTGATGCTTGTGCTGTGGCAGGAATTATAACAGCTAAAATGAAAGAGACTCTAAGGCAAGCTGAACAAACATGATGTATTAAAATACTTACTGGTTGTGTATTCAGAGATGTCAAGTTTCACGCATCCAGTATGAGTGTCATTCCTCAGAATTGCTTGTTGTGCCCGAAAAATTGAAAAATTTCATACATTTGCTTAAAACATGTCACGGCCTGTTGGTCGAAACAGTCTCATACATTTGTTGTAATTTTTAAGTTTTGATCACATGCCCAGAGTATGAACAAACTTGACATCTGTGATTTTACTACTGAAGGGATATGCACCTCAGTTTTGTTAAGGTTTCTTATTATGCAAAATGTAAGTTTAAGGTTGTTGAGATTTAAATAAAGTCAGTTGTGTTACTGGTTGTTCTTTATTTCTATCATGACTATAAATGTAAGGCCAAGTAAAAAAATGAAAGTTTGTTTTAACAAACATCCTTTTTTAAGAAGTTTCATGGTCGGACGGTAGGTTGTCTCTTTTTGTTGTCTGAACTTTTGATAATAATACAGGGTTCCATGGGTCTGGGAAAATCATTTTTCTTCAAGGTGAGGGAAAAGTCAGGGAATTTTGATTTAAGTCAGGGAAAATTTTTGTTTTGTCAAGTCAGTGAAAAGTCAGGGAGTTTTATATCAAGCTTTTCCTTACTCTTCTTACTTATAGATAATAGTTGCCTCAAGAAATATAGTTTGCAGACAGCACTCATACTCTCGGCAAAACAAGAGCTAGCTCAAACAGATGTAAGGCCAACTTTTTGATGAAGGCCTGGGGGCAAATAAGTCGCATCTCATTTTTAGGCAAACCTGCCATCTCATATAATTATAGTAACATATTTGTTCAGGGAAACCGAATTTGGATAAGAACATTTCTCTAACTGGTGGGTCAGTGAAGTGTAGGTTTTGGTCATTGAAAAATCAGGGAATTTTTTCTGGCCTATGGGTGGGAACCCTGTAATACAACAAATTGTGACTCCAGTTTTTGACATCAATTAACACCAAAGCAAGGATGAAGCAAGGTTATTTGCTTCATTAACAACAAAATAAACATTTTAGCTTCATTTCCTACCCTGTGATGAGCTGGTTTATGTTTCGTCTTTACAAGACAATAGACAGAAAACAAGAAAAATTTACTGGTATCTATCAGATGTTGTCAGTTTTCACAAACTTCTAAGATATTTTGCAGCTGCAAAATACTATCAAAATATTTTTATAGAAAAACTATTCCCAGTGTGTCTTATTTTTTTGTTTTATAAATGGCCCTAATGTGAACAACACGAACATGCTGCGCAAACTTACTACAGAGGAATTGCACCATGCAAAACTCCGAGTCAACACTTTCTCATCCCTTGCCAGAATAGAACTTCACTGGACATGCGTGTATTTGATTTTGTTCCATGTGCCAGCTGCCCAGCTCAAATTTGATGATAAGTCGTGTTCACTCAGTTTTACATGGTGCAATTTCTACACCATCGTTTGCTGTTGTTAATTGTACTCTTTGAAACCGAACGCTGGTTGTGGCGTAAGCGTTTACAAGAATTGACGGCTTCGACTGTTTACAGCTAAACACAAAGACAGGGGTATCTCATTTGAAAGTGTTTTCAAAAATAGCGGGGCACGAGGAACAAATGGGGAGGGGGGTTGGTTAATTTTCCTGTTTTACTGCAACCCGGTAAAAACCCATAAAAAACAAAGTGTATCATTTTCTTTCCTCGAGTGGATCGTTTTGTCTTACTTCTTTATTTAAAAGCAAGTGTTTTTCAAATTTACAAAAGAACATCTATTACATTGGTTGTTCATGAAATCTGTACGTATATACTACCATCTATAGCAGGTCCTAACTATAAATTATGGCATACAAGTATATATGAAACAGATACGGAAAAACGAAGTTTTTTAGTTTTTAAGTTAAATATTTTTACACCTCAGATAACTTATTTCTTTAAAAGATAAATATGCTTTTCTTTTGTACTCTTAATCTTTTGTAACTATGGACCTAGTTTAGAAAGCAAGGATTTCAGCTGCAGTTCAGATACGCTTTTTCCTACCACTATTTGTTTGTTCCTTGGCACAGTTGTTCAAAAGGGTATTGATGACAACCTTACCTCGTATTGTCATGTATTCAACTGAGATAGACTTGATCTATAAATTTGGAATTAACAATTTTTCCTGAGAAAATCTGAGAAGTATTTTTAATTAATAAGAATTTCGTTACAGAATAAATTACTGCAGTAATTTTGCTTAACCCATCTTTGAACAACTCTGCCATGTTTGTAAATGTTATTACAATTCAACACCAACATCTCCCTAAAGTGCCTATGAAGTGAAAAATGATTTTGGTTACAGTCGGTAAAGATCGTGCTAAGACTAACAGGCAAAACTTCAGAAAGTTCAAATAAAGGGAAGATTCAAGTTCTGTGTTTTGTCATTTTTTTGCTCCAATACAGAGCATAAATAATGTGAGAATTTAATTAAAAACTCAGCCTGACAAAATGGTTTCTAAATAAAAATAAAATCAATTCCTTGCAACAGCTTGAGTTTGAACTCCGTGCTGTGAACCAGAGTGGAGATATGAACCAAACTCACTATTCCTCTAATGTCGCTTTTCAAGTTTTCAAACAAAATAACGTAACAGAAACGAAAATCTTGATACCTTGAATGCATAATTCGCCAGCCAGTCATTAGCTCAAAATCTGCAAATTTAGGCGGCTATATATCTCAAAGGCATTTTATCCAAAGTCTTTGAAACTTTTTGTAGCTAATAATTTTGATTGGCGTCTTTAGAAATGTAAAAACATTTTTTGCTTCATAGTCACTGTAAGCTATTTAGAAAGATTTTTACGTTTTCCTGTTAAAAAAATTAACTGAAACTAGTTGTAATTATCAGCTAGTAAACTACTAAATTTTCTATTAATTAAAAAAATAATGCCCCAGTCAGCTGAATTTTACTGCGAGCACAAACTATACTTAATTTAATGCTCTTATAATACGCCATGGGGTAGAGTGTTAAAAGTTTCTTGCAAGGATCAATAAGGCGACAAACCGTAACACAGAGATATAAATTAAATATAAATTATGCTAATTCTATGTGAATTGGATTAATAGAACTGAGCTTATGTATGTGCAGTTAAACAGGTAAGGTGATTGAATGCTAAAACATGGTTCAAATTCATCTTCAATTTCACTTCACAACATCTTGCCTCACATCCTGTTTTCTAATTTGCTTACTTACGAAACCATTCAATTACCTTAATATCTGTCAGAACTTGAAAGCAATCTGCATGGCCCCAGTGTGTGTTGGCAATTTAAGACAAACTGCATATATTTTGGCATTATTTACAAATATAACTTTGAACCAACGGCTTAAGGAGTCAAAGGTTTCTAGCCATTTGCGAAAGTTATATATTAATTTTGTAAAATTATATATGAGAGTGGGATATTTCAAATTCACATTATTGAATGACTAATTAAACTTCTGATCAAAAATTGCTTAAACCTTAAAATTTTTCTATATTTAGTCACTTAATTTTACAATCTGGACAGTTTGAGGTATTTCAGTCTTACACACATTAATATTTATTATTATTATCATTGTTCTCGCCTGGGCAAGACGGAAAGGCACAGCACCCTTTTGATTTTTCCAATGCCCTTCTGTTTTTTTTTCTGATTCTACTTCTGTTTTACACTGTAGAATTAATAAAAACAGATAGATTTTGTTTGATTAGAATCAAAGTTTCTTCAAAACGATCGTGAAAGGAATACTTTTTTCCAGCGGTCAGTGGAAGCTGACAGTTTCTATGGTGATTTCGCTGTTGCATCAAGTTTCAGCCAATCAGCAAACACTACAAATAGTGTAAATAAATTTAGTTAAAAAGTTAGATTTTAGAGTTTATCGTTCTCAGTAACATTTTGAGCTAAATAAAAAGAAATAAACTCAAAATTATGTCCCAAAAGCAAGATATGTCAATTTCCTTTGTTATGTAAAATTATGCAACTTAGGCACCCTTCTGTTTTCCAGTCCTGGCGAGAACACTGTAATATCGATTATTCTCATTCATTAAAATGTATAGATATACAACACTAAATTGTGAAGCTGAAACCTTCCATTATATTGAAGTTAAACATCCAAAGAGATTGCATGTGAATTGTTCATAGTAATTGGCAAAATGGCAAAAAAATAAGTTTACTTTTTTGCCAATTGCAATTGATGTTCACCAAAGAAATTATTTTTAGATAGATTTCCAACTCAGTAGAATGACCTTTCAGAATTAAATCAATTTAAAGGAAATTAGAAAATATTCACAAGCTGGTGAGCCTGTTGGAAATATACATTCTATACCTTAATAGCAGCAGTGAGAAACACACAAGCTAATGTATAAACATTTAAAAGTACAATTACGTTAATGGCTAACATTACCTTACATTGTGATTTTGCAACAAAGTGTATATAAATATTTAATACCTATGCAATATCCCATTTTAGCAATATAACTGATAGCCAACTTTTATGAATGTTATAACATTGAAATTTATAGTAATTATATGTATGGGAATTGACAAATACATAATACAGTCTTGGGTATTACCTTATAAAGTGTCTGCACTTGTCTTGTTTTACTTGATATATCATAATTATAACTATAAATTAACTATTAACTTAATATACAATACAAAAAATAACTATTAAAAATTAATATTAAGAAATTGAAGTTTGAAATTGAAATTTGAAATAGGAGTTTAAAATTGAAATGGAAGTTTGAAATTGGAGTTTGAAGTGAAGGGGAAGAGGAGGCAAGGATGATCGAGGAAGACATGGGAAATATAAATGGATATAGATCGAGAGCAAGAGTATTGGCTTGAAGGAGGAGGATGCAATGAATTGAACTAGATGGAAAGTGGGAATTGGAGAGATTACTGCTAGAGTTGGGTAAACCCAGCTTCCCTTGTTTATAGGTATAAACCTGGTTCAAAATTGGATTGATAATGATGACGATGACTGTCAAATTGAAGTTCACTACAATATGACAAGGCTTGAAAGGTTGTTACTTGGTGTACCAACAGTGAACGGACCTTTAAGGTCAAAAAGGGATTAGTGAGACACCCTAGACAAAGGGCAAGTTTAACTGCAGACTTTATGGCCTACTTTTGCAGAAAAAATATAACCTGGCAGGACAAGGAACAGTGTGGTTCATTTCCAGAACTCTTTTTATCACCATGAAATGAAAATGATGACACACTATCACATAAATCACTTGTAAATGGTTGATGAGTTTCGGAGGATAAGTGACATTTTGAAATGTAACTTTATGTCAATGCTGCCAAAAGAATTCCAGTTATGATAAATTTTACGTACTAATTTTCTTTAAAAACCTTTTTAGCTACTCCACTGACAACCCTATCTTAACAAATTCTGCCATAAAACAAAATTGTTTAACCTGCATCTAATTGGTTAAGAGGTCTCAAATCAGTTGTTCAAAAGCAGATAAGCACAAACACAGGGCTAAATTTTTAGCCTAACATTTTTTTCCTGAGAAAATCTGAACAATGTATTATAAGAACCACAACATTTTCCTAAGAGAAGCATTTGCGGCTGCTGCCATTTTTTCCTTAACTCGAGGTAGAATTTAACTAACTTTGAACAACTAACCCCATTTGGTATCTTCATTTTAATTAAGTATACATCATTCATCATAAAATGTACATTTTCTGTTTGAAACAAGTAGAAAAACTTAAAGAAGAGTTACTTTATATATCAATATCATGAACCAGGGCTCAAAATAGCGGCCGGCTACCACCGGCAGATTTTGGACCTTGTCGGTGTTTTTTGTTTCAACAACACAGCTGTATTGTATGGGTTACTTACGTTTATACCGTTTTACAAACAGGATATTTTACCTGGCAACGAAAACAGCCGGCAAAAAATTTTGGACCAAACAAAAGAGCTTACAAAAGAAAACAAAATTTTAGAACGTTATTTTGAACCCTGTGAACATTAACATTAAGACATTAATGGAAATAACAATGCTAGGGCCCATGTAATGAGTAAAATTATGAATAATCAAAATATAATATGTGAACCTCTTAATTATGGAAATAACGAATTCCCTATTAGATTAATTAACAACCACACCCATTTGACTGTTCATCTTTTGGCTTCTCTGTCAACCGTGTTGTTCCTGGTTTTTGGCCACTGACTATGGTAGGATCTGAATCTAGGCTCTCTGACATCTTGTCACAAATGATATCAACTAGCTGTTCAAATACTTCTTTTACATTGACGTTATCTTTGGCACTAGTTTCAAAGAATTCCATTCCAAGCTGATCAGCAAGTTTCCTGGCTCTATCATATGACACAACCCTTTCTGATTCCATGTCGCATTTGTTACCAACAAGGATAACTTGAGCATTTGCCCAAGAATATGTTTTCACTTGGGTAGACCTGTTTAATAAAAAATGGTGACACTGACTACTCTTCATTAAAGAACAATTTAAAATAATTTTTGCTTTCTTCAATAAATACCAATTCGTAGATAAAATATTTTACAGTTTCAAGCATAACAAACAGTAAACAGGGATAAAAATTTATTTTCTTTTACTAGACATGTGGACTTCTAGTAATCACTTAGGTTTACTAGTCCACCCCATTTTTTACTTGGAAGCTTTTTGTTTCATTAGATACCAGCCTGTATTTTAAATGGTTTTTATTCACCCAAATACAATTGTTATATAAAAATTAATGCTAACACAACTTCATTACGTGTATTTGGGTCGAAAATTTTTTCTAGTTCTGTTGTAATAACAACTTTTTTCAAGGATTGTGTTTCAGTTTATATCAATATTTTCTTACATAGAAATGAGAAAAGAACCGAATAAAACTAAGAATGTTTACACACATCAGTAGTTGGTCATGTAATCAACATAGCGCATCTTTTTGGTACTTGATCAAGTTTTTGTGATGATACACGTGTGAAGGAAAAATAGCTTTCATCACAATTTCTTGTAACTAAAATGATAAAACTTAAACTAAAAGCCTATTATTTTTTTTATTTATATCCCATTTTGAGAAATTTAAATATGTTGTTTGAAAACATTTTTCTGAAATAAATTGTTTAATTATCGTTCGTAGGTTGGCAGCAAGTTGCACAATATGGCAGAAACATCAAACAACGGCTAATTATTCAATGGACAAACCGCTCACCTCAAATAGTTTCGGTGCACGTTTATTCACTTGCCACAGATTTTAAAATGGCAAGCTCTGATATGGTATAGTTCATTCATTCATTAACTTTAATTGACCAACACCTACCAGTGCCACCGCAGTTAAATCAAAACAGTCTCATCATTGCATTAACAATGACTTTTTCCTTCTAAATGCATTCATTATTTATAAGAAATGGAGAAGTTGTGTTCTTAATGGATGACTTTTATCTCTTGTATAGATCGGATTAATCTCTCATTTATTTTCAAGTTGCATTAACTGATATCAGAGAGATGCACAATATATTGCTTTTGAAAAAACAGCCACAAAATGGCTGGCATTTCCCCAATAAATTTACAGCATTCCAGACATGTATGGTCACTATCTAGATGTTGTTTTGCAATTCAAACTTGTCTGTTCAAAGTCATCAATATCTCTGTCGAGGGACTTAAAAAGAACCCACACACCTCTCAAAAAGAATAGGTCTGTGATCCCAAAGTTGTGGTGGAAGAAACACTTCCACTGAGGGCATTTTTTACCGACTGCCAAGTTGTGCCTTGAAATGTGACCCTCAACTTTCTGACCTCAACTATATATGCTTGTAAACAGGTTCTGAAAAGCCCTGAAGCTAGAACTTGTATATTTTATTTTTATTATTATTATTATTATTATTATTATTATTATCACAAGTCCATGCATTCTAGACAGATGCAGTATTTTGATTGGT
>JAOBRB020099475.1:0-23726 GCA_027575285.2 Zoanthus pulchellus
CTCCGTACATCTGTACTCTGATAAAGTACGCTGCTTCAGCCAATCAGGGCGCGCGAAATATAAAATGTTAATTATAAAACAAAATAGTGAACTCTCAGCGCTCACTTTCTATTACAAATAGAACACTATTATCATCACTACTGACAAGATAGTGTTCCCGCAGCACTCACTTTCTATTACAAATAGAACACTATTATCATCACTACTGACAAGATAGTGTTCTCGCAGCACTCACTTTCTATTAGAAACTAGTTGTTGTATTTTATATTTATGCATGACAGTATAGCAACTGCACTTTAATTTGGTTTGCTCATGAACTTTCCCATTCTTATGTTCTTTATTTTTACAGGAGCAAATAGCATATTCTTGAGGATACTTTTTGACAAGAAGTACGCCCTACCTTACAGGGTAATAGACGCCGTGGTTTATCACTTCCTGAGGTAATTATAGTAATATAATGATATAATTATAAAATACTATATTTTTGACATGAAAAACATCCAATCTTACAGGGTAATAGATGCCGTGCTAATAATAATAATAATAATAATAAAAATAATAATAATAATAATATTATTATTATTATTTAAAACATAAATTGTTATCCAACTGTACGAATGATCGTACAATAACACCATGAGAGGGTCTGGGGCGAGTTCAAATATCCATTGTACATTTTGAGTGATATTCATACTCCAGAAAACTTGTTTTCCCCCGCCCGTGCCAGTATTTAGTTCTATTTTTTCACACTTTAGTATGTAGTATGGCTGATATTTTTGCTCTTCGTGTGTATTTTGACTCACCCCTCAGGCTCGTCAAAATACTACAAGACTCGTAAAAATATCCAGCCACACTACATACTAAACTGTCTAATAAGATATATTTATTGATAGTAATAACAGTAACAATAACAAAGTGTATTTTTGACAATAAATACATCCTACCTTACAGTTTAGTTGATAACGTTGCTTATCATTTTTAATTTTTGACGAGAAATACATTGTACCTTATGTAGGGCAATATAATACTTAGACTTTGTTGGTTATCACTTCTAAGTTTGTTTATGCAAGTCAATAGGTAGATATTAAAACGGGAATTTAAACTGACTGTTGTATTTAGTAAATGAACTGAGAACACAAAACTCATTCCTTGAAGTTGCCTTGAGGTGCAGAGGGAATGTGATCCGTAATTAATTTTTTTTTACTTGATGATTTAGCAACTACTTTGTCAAAAGTACCTGTGATTTCGATTTTCTTGTCAGTAGCAGTTTAGTAATGTTTTTTGCTAATGTACAACTATTTTTTGTTACATTTTGTAGATTTATGACAGATCATCGTATTCTTCCCGTTCTGTGGCACCAAAGTCTACTTGTGTTTGTCCAGAGGTTGGTACAATCCATAGTTTTGTTCGGATTATCCCTGCATTTCCATTGTGCTAAATAGCAACGTTAATAGATGCCGAAGTGATGACGTCACAAAACGTTTATTTGTGGAATCACTAATTTGGTTGTAATATTCAGAAAGATCAAGATGAAAAATGCCTCCATGCCAAAATTTAGCATTTTACCATCTATCAGTGATGAGATATTACACAGTTATGCTCCAATGACTCTATACAAATCCTTACAAAATTAGCTTGGTTCATAACTTTATGAACCAAACCATTTTTAAAAGGATTTGTATGGAGTTATTGGAGCATATCTGTGGTAATATCCCGCCGACAATTTGCACCAACATTCTGATTTCTCGGAAGGATACATTTTTAGTCTTGATCTCTTGGATGATTTTGACAAATCCCACAATTTTACAAATTATAAGTTTTGTGACGTCACACTTCGCCACTCTATTGAAATCCATATAAACTCCAACACAAGATTCATAATACATCATCATCATTATTATTATTTTATTGAACTCAGGAATTTTCCATTTTTCAAGGGGTTACTGACTTTTCATTCCATGACTTTGTGCAGCGGTTCCATATCATTCTTTCTCTGTCAATCTTTTCCAACTCAACTTCAGTCTTCCTTTCCGTGTCTGTATTTACACACTTGTTAATACCCTTTCTCAAACCCTTTCAACATTTTTATGCTATGAATTTTCCTAATCTTACCATCAACTCTCTTGTTTTTATTTTTGTTGACGGTTCATTTCTACGTTAGGAAACCATCTCTTTGGTTTAGATCTTGTTGAAGGAACTTATCACTTCAAATCAAACATTACATAGAGCTGTAGTCAATAGTTCGGTTTGTTACTGAAGCAGCAGTTTTGGACAATAACAGGGTTCAAATGTCTAATTAGTAAGTAAACTATGTTAATTTAGTATTGGAATTAATATTAACAGAAGTAACGAAAATATTAGGTACAAAGAAGACATTTCAAGTGAGCAAAAGGAAGCACTCATGGAGCTCTGTCGAGCTCATACTCATGACAAGGTAAAAAATGTGTCACATGTATACATTATGTCGTTGCTGAGGGTAGACAGTTTCGATTTTTTTTAAATGGACATTTTTCAAACTTGCCCTGAATTGAAAGTTAAACAGATAAAAAGGCGTTCTCTGGTAAAACGTTTTAAAAAACACCGAGCTTTCGATTCCCAGTCTGTAGTCTTTAAAAAGTGAAGTATAAAAAGCGGATGTAGGAATATATATGTATACTTTTTACACCTTTTTGTACATTAATATTTTTACCTCCGCTTGTCATACCTCACTTTTTAAAAATTGCAGACTGGTAATCGAAAGCGCAGTGTTTTTTTCAAACTTTTAAACAGAGAACGTCTTTGTCTTTTTAACTTTTCAATTATGCTCCCTGGTTACTCATCAATTTTTAAGTTGTGCATTGTTGATAATGGGTGTAACATTTCAGAACATTTTATAAACCACATGCACGAGAAAACTACTCAAAGAGGATAAATATTTACTTTTGGTAAACTCCAATGGTGTGTTTATATGATATCGGATGGTGCTGCGATTCGGAATGAGCTTACTCTGCTTTCTTCACCCCCCTCAGTTGTAACTCTGCATTAGAGTGAACAGTGTTTACAGCCATTCTGGATTGGTTTTGCACCAGGTTTTTATTCTGTATCAAAACATTCAATCTAGTGCAAAATCCTACCCCTGGTCATTCGGACTTTGAGGTTACTTCCAGAACAAGTGTTATACATACTCCTGTTTTTCTTTGGTTTTTTGCTGTTCTATTGCGGGCCCTCTATTTAGTTGGGCTTTTTCGAGTATGGAAACATCATTTATACATAGTACCAGATTTTTTGCCATTTGGGATTAAACTCAATCGGGTATCATGTAAACATACTCTAAGAAAAGAAAGTTTATATTAGCTTGAGACTATCACCTATTTCATGTAATGTGGTGTACATGCTCACTACTAAATAGTGATCACATTTCTGAAACAGTTGACTTCTAGGTACCATTAAAGAATAATATGATTTGTTAAAATGATATGGAATGACCGAATCTGATAGTTTAAATATAACTGTTAACTATTGTACCTTGTTTGTTATCACAGATCACTCCAGAGGTGAGACGAGAGCTGGTCCACTCCAAGTCACGAGACGTTGAGTCAATGAGCAGTATCCTATCATGATTTCTTTTTAGAAATAGTTCTCGTTGAAATTGTTGTCCATGTTTTTGTCTTTTCACATCAGTGAACGCTAATATTCGCAGATTCCGATTTTTGTGTGGCCCTTCTTTCTATCATAAGTCCTTCCTTCCTTCCTTCTTTCCTTTCTTCGTTCCTTCCTTCGTTCCTTCCTTCGTTCCTTCCTTCGTTCCTTCCTTCGTTCCTTCCTTCGTTCCTTCGTTTCTTCCTTCGTTCCTTCCTTCGTTCCTTCGTTTCTTCCTTTGTTCCTTCCTTCGTTCCTTCCTTCGTTCCTTCCTTCGTTCCTTCCTTCCTTTTTCCTTCCTTCCAATCTTCCACCCACCCTCCCTCCTTCCCTTCTTTTTTTTATCACTTTCTCTTCATTTTTTATTTTGCGTAAATGCCAGCCTCATGATTCTGTCAATTTCCTTAATCAGTATGAAGTATCCTGAATATTCATCCTGGTCTAACTGGATCATAGGTGACGTGGATTGCTAAAGATTGAATTGTATAGTAGAATGTATGTATCTTTCATCATTATATGAATTGGTTTCTGATCGATCCTTTTCTGTTCGCTATCCGAGACTACTGTAACAAGAGGGAAGCCAGTTATTATACAATGTTATTTAATTCAAGTCTTTTTCGTCCGACGAAAGGCAATTGAAAGCAAGTTTAGTTGATGCAAAGATCAAAAACTGAGATTTTCGGCAATAGTGCACCTCACATTGTTGGTTTGACAAATGGATGGTCATTGACAATTTATGTTTGAGTTTAAAGCTCCCGATGGCGCCTAAAGGAGAGAACTCTGGAATAAATAATAGACTTGTGGAAACTTGCAAGCTGTTAAAAAATTAGTTCAATTAAACATGAAATTTTTTATAGAAAATGCAATAGAGACCTCATTGATATAGAAAGGACAACAAGTCTTTGTTGGGAGCAAGGTGATGTAATTGAGAAGAATTTTCAACCTTTGACGATGGTTTTGTAGGATGACCCAGTTTTCTTTGATTTTCAGATTTTAAGGTGTTGATAAGGTCATAAAAGGGGAAAGTCTTTTTGTTTTTGCGATATAAAATCCTATTATCTTGAAATGTTATAAAAAAAGATTTCACGATGTTTAAAAGCTTGCTAGAGCATGTTTTATGCCATGAAAATTTGCCAATTTTTTTAGTTAATTAAGTTAAATTCTTGCTCATGTGTTTACAAACCTTCGTTTTAAAAGAGGCCTAAGGTGATTCTTGTTAATTATTACATAAACATCAGTGTTTTACTGTAAAATACACCACTCGTAGATTTCATATACAACTACATCCGGGATACGAGTGACATACTTTCCATATCCTCACTAGTGAAGATATCGTTGACGTCATTCCTTTGTTTTCCCGTCTTTTCTGTCTATTTTTTTACTATTTCCGAAACACTCGTATCTATGTAATAAAAAGAAAGTTACACGTTGGCTTGAGCATATGAAGTTTATCTTCTCTTGGAAAAAAATTTCCCTCGTTCGCTGCACTCACTCGTGAAATATTTTTGCCACACGGAGATAAACTTCATATATTCGCGCCACCTTGTAATATCCTTTATATATGTATATCAATTTAAAGTTACTGTGTCATCCAATAATACCCCTACTCCCTAAAAAGCACACGAAACCTAAAATACATGAACTGTTGAAAGAAACTTTGATTGCTATAGTTATGCATTCTGTGGGTACAAACTGGGAATGCCATTTTTGATCTGAATAAATTGATGCCCTTTTTTATATGATATTATTACGAATTCCTTATCAGAATCTCCATTCTTATGTATCATGCTACCATATGTAAAATAAAATGACCCATGAAATTCTAAAACATTTTGTTGTAACGTTGATATGTTTTTCTGTTTGTTTTATTTCAACTTCTTCGCAAACGATGTAGTTGTTGTATTTGATATTGCTGTACAAATACCTGTTCATTTGGCACAACCGTTTGTAAACAATTCTTATGATATGTTTGTTTTACTATTTCGCTTTCAAATTCCTTCATGACGAATTTACCTTCGATTTCTAACAGTCTTGCAGCTGTTTACGACACTGAGTGTTTTATTATGAAGGCTACCCGACTTATGGACAAACATTCAAATAAAACATACACCATGCAGATATATTTTTAGTTCCTTTTAAAAAACTTGTTAATATTAAACGCTCTTAAAAAAGAAAAAACTAACAATAGCTATAGCAATATTAACAATAAGTTGTTGGAGTAAACAATATTTCAGGTGGATTCCACCGTCTATCATTCAGTTTCAGTTTATTTTTTACGATATAAAGTTATAGATGGTTAATCACAATGTTTTAAGATTGAAAAAAAAATCATTTACATGTGGTGAGGAGGACCATTGAAACTACAAAGTTTAAGCGAGATGGTTCTCCTCGTCTAGGGTTGAAGTAAAGAAATGAAACGTCATGGCATAATTATAATGTCTAATGTATAAACTATAAACTGAAAAAAAAATGCATATAAATTAAGCAAAACACAATTACACTTCACATGAACAAAATAAAAAAGGAAGAGGAAGAAATACTGTAAATCAACGATGTGTTTAACTAACAGTAAGAAAGGGTTTAAGCTGCTTCATAGAAGAGGATAAAGAAACAGCAGTTTGAATGTTTCTATTTAAAAAGTTAAAAAATTTTGGACCTTGATACCTTAGCGCAAATTTTCTGATATTAATCCTGCATTTTGGAATGTGAAAAAGAGAAGCATTTCTTGTATGATAACTATGGATATTAACATTACAGCAAAATATGCTATTGAATGTTTGGGGTATCAAGCCAACTTTAAACTGATACATCAACTTTCCAATATGCAACAAATAAATATTTTTAAACCTAATAATTTTAAGATCTTTAAATGATGCGTCTGTATGAGCAAGAAACGGCTTGCCCGAAATAATTCTAACTGCCCTTTTCTTAAGCAAAACAAACGATCAATATTAGATGGGTATGTTGAACCCCAAACACTAATACAGTAATGAAAATATGGATAAATAAGTGAATAATAAAGAGAAAGGTTTGTTACTGACTGAAGTAACTCAAATTTACATAAACATTTAAGTGTTTTGCGTAAATGTTAGTTCTTACTCAATAGATTCCGGGGATTTAGTTGTCCTAGTTCATTAAGTTTAGTAAATGTTCTATGATAAAACAATGCCTCAGCACTTCTTTGGTATACATCTAAAATATTGTTTACTCTAACAACTTCTTGTAATTTTTTTTATCATCAAACTTATATTAGCCCGAACAAGTATATTTAATATTAACAATAACCTTTATTGACACAAACTTTTCATGTTATTATTTTCGTATTATTTTAACCGGATAATGTGCTAATCCTCGAAAACGTTTTTACCTTTATATGAATAAGTAGTTTAGCTGTTTTTTGTTTAAATTCATAACTAACTTGTCAGCTTGATTTGACCAGTAAACAAATGTTGGTACGGTTTTTAAACAAAACTCCTAATAGTTGAAAAGCAATAAGTTTTGCGTACGACCCACCTTTTATTCGAGCTCGCCGTTTTCACGTCAAATTAAAGAAATGAGATGTCGTGCGACTTATATTTGCAAACACATAGACACGAATGTATAAGAGACGTCAATTTCACACCTGCGATATGATCGTAACGTATGCAAACAGTTTTAATCCATCGTATTTGGTCGGAGAGAGATTGGTTATAGACGAAGCATTTTGAGTTCGTTTAATTGCTTGTCTGAGTTAAAGAACAAGAATGTACATAGTGATAGGATTTTAGAGTTGGTCCCCCTTACTAAATATAATTCAGATTCAAAAATGAAGTGGGATTTTAGAGTTAACTATAAAGGCAGGTAAAAGAGAATCTTTATAGTTATATAACAAATATAAAAATTTCAAGCAGTTTTTGCCTACAAAGGAGTTCTAGAAATTCCATCAGCTATGTTTTCAAAGACATTAAAAGTTGATTTAAGTGAGGGTTTCTTTCAGTTTGAAGAATGTTATAAATAGTATGCAGAAATGAAGGTATGCTATTTCTGTTTGTATGTTGAATTTGTTGTTATTTTCACTCTTGCGAAAACATTTTTTATGTATAAGCGAAAAATAATCTGTTGTTAGTAAACGCACGCAAAATTTTACAACGGGAATCCTTCAATACTACACACTATGTAAATATTTGAATTGCTAAATTTACATATAGCAAAATTATTTAAAGCGAGAATTAATTCCTTTGCAGGAGCATTATCAATAACAATATATAACGAATGTAATCAATTAGTAATAACAAGCAAACATGTTTTTTGTTTGAATTTATCAAATTTTTGTTTTGTTTCCTTTATTATAATACACGTTTTTCGCTCATATATGCCTGACAAAATAGCTCATTTGTAAAAAAGTATGTAAAGAAAATATATATTGTAATTTTCCTGAAGAGACACTGTAGCAAGTACCAAATTTCTTGGGTTTTTTTCTCCATATTTTTTTCCAAAATATTCTTCGGTAATTGCGTGAGTAAGCCTCATAAAACTTTTATCGGAAAGCATACTGTGTTCATTGATATTGATTTTTCGTCTGTTATTCTGCGGCTATTTCTGCGCAGCTTTTACCTGTTCTGAAGTAATTCTGGTTTGTTATTATACTTTACAAATAAAACGATGCTTACTCAAGAGCGTGATTGGTTCGTTCGCCAAGACAATCTGTTCTTTGGCCAATGTGGAGATGCTCCCTGCTATTAAAGCTACGTTTGAGTATATTGAGTTATTTCGGACGCCGCTGCTTAATCGTCCAAGTTTTTTTTCATTCAGTGGTCGGCCAAACTTTTTTACAAGTTAAAGGTAACGGTTTCTGGAAATGGCTGTCAGCAAACGTAAGCGACTTCTACAAGAAGAAGAGAGGCGTATGTTTGAGAGTGAGACAGACAAAACTCCTACGGACCTGCCTCCATTCACACTATCTGATCTTAAAAAAGCAATTCCTCCACACTGCTTCGTGCGATCGCTGCTTTACTCCTCACTTTACCTCGCGGTTGATTTAACTGCAGTTACGCTGTTGCTCGTTGCAGCCAATTTCGTGTTCCATTCTCAAATTGCTTGGTATTTTCAAGTTCTGTTTTGGCCTGTGTACTGGATGTGCCAGGGATGTGTTAGTTTCGCGGTTTGGATTATCGCTCACGAGTGCGGCCATCGTTCGTTCTGTGAAAACACGACTATATGTGATGCTTTGGGTCTTGTTCTTCACTCGATGCTTCTCGTGCCGTATCATTCGTGGCGCATTAGCCATGCAAAGCATCACAACAACACAAATCGAATGATTGGCGACGAAGCTTTTGTACCCTGCACTCGTAAACAACTTATGCAAGAAGGAACTTTGGAGTATCCCAACTTATTTTACCGTGGCTTGAAAGTTGTGCGTTACCTGACCGTCGGGTGGCCGCTGTATCTTCTCCTTCACGCCACAGGCAGAGACTATGGAAGGCGTGTCTCCCATTTTAGCCCAACTAGTCCCTTGTTTAAAGATAAAGATTTCTGGGATGTTGTCGTTAGCGATGTTGCCATCGTAGTTTGGCTTGCAGTCCTTTCCTATCTTGGGCTTTGTGTTTATAGTGTGACCTGGCTCGTTGCGCTGTATGTCATTCCTCTATTAATCGTCAACATGTGGCTTGTCATAATTACTTATCTTCAACACTCGGATCCAAAGATACCCCACTATTGCGATGAGGAGTGGACCTGGTTACGCGGTGCCCTATGCACCATGGACCGCGATTTCGGAATTCTAAATTATGTGTTCCATCATTTGCCTGACGCGCATATTTGTCACCACCTGTTCTCTAAGATGCCTCACTACAGAATATCGGAAGCAACAGACGCAATTAAACCAATTCTAGGAAAGTATTATAATTTTGATAGTACGCCATTTTGGAAAGCGCTTTGGAACATAGCTTCAAAATGCCGCTTTGTGGAAAACGAAGGAAGAATCCTGTGGTACAAAACTTTCCCAGAACAATGAATGACTTATTTTTATTTATCATTTGTCATTATCATGGATCACACTTTTGTGTGCAATCAAGAAGAAAGAATTTGTAGCCCGCGAATGCGAGCATTTTTCCTCGTACGTTTTTGTTAATTTGAACTGCATAGCTAAAGACTCCAACTGCTATTTCTTGGAGATCTATCGTCTGAACTTTAAAGTTTGTAAAATTGTGGTGAAGTGGAACACGCTCTAAATTTCATTTAGGTTTGTCGTTTAAGGTTTATCGACATGATTGAGAGGTGTAAAAGTAAGTTAGATTTTAACCGTCAAAGAGGTTGAAATTAATACTCTAATAACATTCCTACATAAAATACTTGATTCTGATTGGCTGACAAGCCTGGAATCTTTTCTTAATCCACGCAATTAATTAATATCACTTGTGCTATTATTTAATTGCACGGATCTATCCCAACAGTCTTTGCGGCGTGTGTTCAATTAATCCAGCGGGATGTGATTTTCATTGTAAAGGATCAAGTGTATTTTATGTAGATATGATATTAAAAGGAAATACCACCTTTGCTTTCAAAGAATTATTGAAAAATATCGCTTGTATTTGATGAAGGTGAGGTAATACCACTCATGCTTTGCAGTCATATATTACTTAACTTTCATCAAATATGTGTGATATTTTTCATTAATTCTTCAAGAACAGTGATGATATTTCCTATACGTACACTGGGACGCTGTTTAGTGGACATCCGATATCTAAACTGTTGTATTTGCTCCACGTAACAAACAATTTGAAAAGCTTTTAACAAGAAGAATGTTTAAATCAATACTATATTTCAAGTGATTAGTGTCTATCTATTCCTTTTCGTTTTCATTATATTGTTAACATATTCAAAGAATTGATTGCACAAAAGGTTCATAATATTTCGCGGAAAGTATCTGCTTATATGGACACCTCCATTGCGGTTGCTTTTGACATTCCGCGATTAACTCGTATTTGTTATTCGGAAAATTAATAAGATCTGTTTTTAAATTATAGTGAAACTTTTAATAAAGTTATATGATTTATTTCAATTATAAGTGCTAATCTCCTTGTCACGAAAAGTGTATAACAAAAATTCTTTACTGTACGTTACACTTCCCAGCGCTTAAAAATCACGAATTGCTTTGTTTCCAGGTATCTTAAAAGTTAAAATATATGTATTTATATTGACCCAAAAATCCTTTAAAAACATCGAAATTTTCTCCTAAGCCCTTGGAAATCTTAAAAGTCTTGGGAAAACTAAATTTTCCCTGTAGAACATTGGCATAAAAACTATTTTGAAAACAGCAAATGAACAAAACTCACGGTTTTTCGTATTTTTTATATGATGTGAAATGCAGAGATTTCTGTCAGTACAAAGCGTTTAGAATATAACTGAAAATTCAAAACAGTTTCGCGAACATATATTGAATTTTTAAGATTCAGAATGAACATATATTGTTAGGCCGAATTGTACATGTATGCCAAACTAATTTAAAAAGCTATTTCTGTTGTTGAATGCGAAACTAAACCGTAATTGAAATAGAATTTGATATCGTTTGTTTTGTGTGCAAAGTATATTTCCAACATTGCACAAATTCGTAAGAAGATGTTTCTTAATTGATTGTGAACAGACTGAGTACTAAATGATGCAATGTTAAATTTTTATAAACGGCAAACATATGAGCTCCGTTTCCAGCAAGTGACATTTGATAACGCAGGGTTCCCACGGGTCAGGGAAAAGTCATGGAGAAACGATTTTTTTTCAACATCAGGGAAAAGTCAGGGAATTGTGATTTGAGTCAGGGAAAATTTTTTTGTTATCAAGTCCGTGAAAAGTCAGGGAATTTTGTATCAAGTTTTTGCTTACTCTTCAGTCTTGCTTATTAAGAATAGTTGCCTCAAGAAATATCCGAAGTGTGTTTGGTTTGCAGACAGCTCTTGTACTCTCGGCAAAACAAGAGCTAGCTCAAACAAATCGAAGGGGAATTTTTTGATGAAGGTCTGTGGACAAATAAGTCACATGTCATTCTTATGTTATTCGATTACACGCATGTTTTCAATGAAATTTCTCTATGATACCGCCGAAGTTTTAAATAAATTTTTGTTTAAAAACTTCGTCGTTTGTCCCTAATTTTATTCTTTGTTTTGAGGGTCGAAATTTACTTGTGTTACAGATAAACGCATGATTACCAGTGTTGCTGCAATTCTCGGGTTTGCTTTTCTGCGCAGCCGTTGCTGGTCAGTTCCCGGGTGGTCTACACACACTAAGCGACAAATTTTCATTCAAATTAATTAATAAAAGTATTATAGTTCCATCTAGTAGAAGTGGATTTGTATGTTCTGACAGTACTTTTTCTTTTATATTTTGAATTAACCGAGTTAAAATTATTTTGACGCATAATTTTATCATTGACATTTAGCAAATGTTTATCAAATTTTGAAATAGTTTTCACAACTAAATTATTTCATATTTAAAAGGAACTAAATTTTTATTGACAATTGAATGCAACCTTTAGTTTGGAGTAATCTTTTCTCAGATTTTAAGCTTTGCTAACCTCAAAATTTTAATGAAAGTCGGATGTTTACGCGCTGTATTATATAGTGCTCGCACAGGCAGCCCAAGCTATCTATGTAAAAACATAATCACTTTTTTATATATAAAAAAAAATCGTGTTTTTCAAAGTCGTGAAAATTGTTGAACATTTAAGCAGTACTGAAACCTGCATGCATCTTTTTTTATTGGGTCGGATGTTTTGAAAGGCCTGAGAATATGGATATTGTGGTAAATGTAAACTTTTTAACTATCAAAGTCATTCTTTTGTTTAAGATTTTAAGTCTTTAAAAGGAGGAGCATCAAGTGAAATCGGATGACATAGCTCACCGCCAGAGCCCTTTGATTTGTCAAACCTGCCATCTCATATAATTATAGTAACATATCTGTTCAAGGAAACTGAATTGGGACAGTGCCATTACTCTATAACTACAGGGTCAGTGGAATGTAGGTTTTGGTCATTAAAAAGTCAGGAAAAAGTCTGGGAATTTTTATCTGGCCAATGAGTTGGAACTCTGTAACGGTAAAAGCGCGTAATACATGTGTATGGCGGAAAGATAAGTTTATTGCAATAAAATGAAAGATAAGTTTATTGCTATAAAATGAAAGATAAGATTTTTGCTATAAAATGAAAGATGGGTTTATGGCAATAAAATGAAGGATTAGTTTATTGCTATAAAATGAAAGATTAGTTTATTGCAATAAAATGAAAGAAAAGTTTATAGCCAGTTGGAATAATTTGCAGCTACTTAAATGCTCATGTAAACGAGTTTGATATCAAGCTTTACCTAATAGTTTTGCTTTTCTTGTCCTGTTCAGTTTTATTTTATTTTATTTTTTGGCAGGGTCAAAAACGTTTTAATTATCCTTTTCGGGATGAAGGAACGATGGGGGAGGGGTGAGTAGGTAGGAATCCTATTGTAATAGTAAACCTACAATCCTGGACAAAAAGATTTGGGACAGTTGATCATTTTCGCGCGGTTTATACAGGGTTTCAATTCGTAACATAATTTTCGGCTCCACCAGTTTCTCAAGTAATTTAGTTCCCCCTGCCCCCCTCTACAATGTTGAAAGAACTTTTTGCCAATCGGTCTATGTTTACTGATATTAGTATTTTGCAACATTGAACGGGGGGAGAGGGGGGTAGAGGTGCTGTGCTTTTTAAACCAAAATTAACAAAGTGTCCCAACCATTTTGTCCAGGATTGTAGATGGAAGTCGCCTTAGGGACGCGCGCGTGTTTGCTATCACTTTGCCGTGCCTCGGCTGCTTTAATGCAACAACAACAACAACACTTTATTATTTTGCATATTTCAAGTAAATGAAAAGCTATGCCCGCAAAATAGCCAGATGCTAATTGAGGCGGGTAGCTTAAAAAATTTGTTCTGAGGAACTAACTATATTTGTTAAAACATATAATTAGATTTTAGCATGTCCAATATAATGCGAGATCAGTTATCATACAAAGGTCGCTACTGAGTTGCAGTACTGATACAGTGTATACAAAAGTTTACTAGAAACTGCTAATCTTGCCTACCTTAGCGACGCATTGCTGTAAGAAGATAAAATACAACAATGTTAATGCATTTACCGACGCTGCTGTTCGAACGGTATCAGTAGAGCTGGAAATACGACTGCGCAGGCGCAAGTTGACTTAAACTTTTTAACTGTCTGATTAAGACATTTGCCTGGGTACGAGGTTGTTAAAACCTGCGCTTGCATTGTAGTTTTTCCAACCTCACTTCTGGGTTGATAATCATTCTTTAATATAGGCGCAATTTGAATATAAAAGGGCATATTTTTGTGTTTTCATTGCAGCTCTAGGCGTCTATACTACACAAAAAAGGCCATTGATACGTGTTGTGATGTCATAGTATCAAGTGTCAGTAGAATATAGATCAATAGGTTATCATTTAGTGAGGAGTTGGTTCTAGTCGTCAGGTATTGAAGAAGTTATGGAAGTCAAGAAATCGTTCTGTATCGTTAAGACCCTTCATATTTAATAAAATGTGAATTACTTGGATTGAGCTGTGCTACCGAGTCAAATCCGGGGACATAACATACGTTTCAGCAAGAATTTTATACTGTGTATGTTAATTTCTGTTGATTTTTAAGCTATTTTCAGGAAACCCAAAATTAAGATCATGCGGAGCTTCCGACTCATCGCGTATGGTAATACTCTGGTACGCATGAGTAAATTGGCCTTCTCAGCCATAAAGAGAACTCATTCAACGACGAAAGTGTTTGAAGATTACCACGTGTTCCCACATCAGAGGGCTACAAGATCCTTTAAATTACTCTAACGCTACTCATTGAGTGCTGCTATACGGAACTGAAATGTTTCTGACTTTTTAACACAAAAGTTTTGTATCATAGATCTGTTCAGTTTCTTCGTCTACGTTGTACGATTTCTAAAATTGGTCAGTATGACACAAGGCTAAAATTAGCCGGGTTTTTTTTTCGGTTGAAGCTTTAGCCTTTACAAATTCTAGCGCTGTTCGACGCTAATCACTAAACTGAACTGAAGTAACACAAGATTAAAGATCAAAGCTCAAAATCCACCAATCGCCTTCCCATTGTGTTCAGTTGTTTTGTATACCTCTTTTGCACTAGTTTATTCTTAAAGAAACAAAGTTTTTTAATGCTTGTGTGTTTGTAAACGTACGTCTGTTTATCAATATTTATGATAGGTGATCAATACGGTACCTTGTAGCTACCAGTTTCCGCGCTTCAATGAGCACTGCCACCAAACCAACCACACAAAGACAACTGCTCCCGTTCCTTGTTCCGTGTACGCGCTCCTAAAACAGTGGATAACTTCATTAAATTATTTCTAGACATGTTTAACACTATGAAACTATAACTGGCATTAAACCAAATTATTCGGTTACCAGTTTTCGTGCATTTTTAGTTGTGTGTTAAGTCCAAATAGGCAAGACAACAGGATTTGAGAGGCGCTGTACTTAATCTCAGAGGTCCTCGCTTTCAAGGTAATCGCAAATTTTGTTTTTTATTTTTAAGAATAGGTTGAAAGTAGTGAGATGTTTTATTTTAAAGAGTTAAAATATTTGTTAGCGTAAAGATTCTTGAGTTTATATAAAAGTATTTCAAGTAACGCTGTGTTTTGTCTTTTGATCTAATCTTTTTCTTTATTCTGAAATTTTGGGTTCTTCTAACCGCAATTTTTTATTCTAAAGTGGAGCGTGGGGTCATATTTTTATAATTTTATTTTTGCGATTTTTCTGGCTAAATACATGAGGTGATAATCGTCAAATAATTTCTATAACAGATTTCCCAATGGATTTTACCAATTCAGTCTGTTTACTACTGCTACTGTTAGCGGCCTCGTATGCCAGAGAAGATGAATCAAACGATGAGGATGAAGAAGGTACGTTAGTTGTCTTGCGTTTGAATTTTAAGTTTTTGTCATTATTACTGCATGGATCTTAAAAAAATTCAGTTCAACTTTTGGTACTTTTAAACTAACCAAAGTTCGCACGTTGGAGTTGTGTCCGGATCTTAAAACAAGACTTTGATTCTAAGAGGTTTCGTAGATGAATAAGTACAACACTTTAACCCGGTAACCATTACACTTAAACTTGGTTTAAAAGTCAAGCGTACAGTTTTATCTCGTAAACTAGCAAGACCCGGGACCTAATATATGCACTTCGAAAACTCAATATGCACCTTATGAAGTGGTATGATTCAGTATGCCGCGGATGTAGAGTAACAAAGGTTTTAATTACAAAACTGCATTTTAATCGATTAAAACCAGATTATAATTACATTTTATTCGCCTTAAATGACTTTTAATACAAGGCAATCGTTTTTGAATGAATTAGACAGCTAATATTAACTCACTTGCATGCGCACCTTAAGAAAAGCTAGCAAGATTTTTATTGAGGACCTCGACTTCAAAGGAATATCGCAAGTTGATATTAGAAACGCAGATCATACATTACTGGCTGGTCAAAATAGAGACTACTCGTAAGTTTTTTGGCTGGCATTACATGAAATTGATAGAGATCTAATTTGTGCCATGCAGCAATGGAATCCGATCTAAACAGCTAGATTAGCTACCGTTTTGAAGTTTGCTTTTTAATTATACTTCATGAATTTTTAAAAAAGTGCGATTTTGATCACATACTGTAGATTCAAACAGCAACTTTCAAAACTAAAATTTAAAAAAATTGGCGGTTTGATATTTTTGCTAATAATGTCTACTACTTTGTGCATTTTCAGTTTTGTAATGTACTAATAATAAACGTTGGTTGTCGTTGCCAGCATTTAGGAAATTGGAGCTGAAAAGGTGAAAGTTTGAAGTAGACGTTTGCAATTGTACAATGCGATCGAGATCTGAAAAGGAAGTCATACTATATCCTAGTGGCTCTATGCTACTTGGTGTAAATCGCAGTTGGTGGCTGTCAACCTCAACAGAGCTCAAAGCCGAAATAGATATTGCGAATTCTGACCTTATTTATTTGAAAGTTATGCAAAGTTTTTTTTTGAAGAAATGGTTCATGCTCATGAATGCATGAAGTATTATCTTCAGTCAACGTGTTTGTAACTAATCTCTTTAATCTTAAGTAGTCCAAACATGGTTTTGCAAGGGGAAAATCTTTTACTCAACAATTATTAGTTAATTTTGGGTTGTGTTTTAATTTGAAATATTTAGATTTGATTTTGTATTAGTTTAGAAATATTGAACTAACACCAAGTTTTGCTCTGTGGCGTTTATCGTTTAAGAAAATTATTTGGACGCTAATGTTTTTCAACAAACTACTCAACATGTGAAAAAAGCACATATTAAAACAGTTTCACTGAAGCATTATAAATGAAAACACAAAAGATCACCCGTAAAACCTATCAAAAATTCATGCAAATTTGTTATGGGATCAAAAATTAACTGCAAAAACAAATTTTTTGAACCTCTAAATGTTGGAAGTAAAATTATATCGAGAGGACAGGCAGCCAGTGAAGAGTGTAAAAACATCCGAGCAATTACATAGCGCGCACTCCCAATCAAAGGCGGGATAAGTTCACGCCAAAATCTAACTAGCACGTACGGGGAAATATGTACAGGTTTTGTTGTTTCGGGCGTGTAATTTTTTCAAAGATGGTTTGCGATGGAATCTGCGATAGAATTTATTTATAAATGTAATCTATCCTTTACTACATTTCATTGGTTTATTAACTTAAAGATTGTAATTGCACAAAATTACAGTTTTCTGCACGAAATTACACATTTTTACACGTAATAAAGTAATTGAAATGACCTTGATTTTCCATATGAATGATTAAAATCTCGAAGTACTTAAAATGAGACATCACATGCAGATTGGAAAACATCGAGTTTAGCGTTACTCATTTTAAGTAAACAAAATATGGTAAGTTATTTGGAAGCAATATGATATGCCAACATTTCAGTCTTAGTAACTGATGGTTTTGACGACTCTGCATGTCTGGTTTGCCCTGAGTAGATGCGCTCAATTGAGGTCTCAGTTGGATGTAGCCGAACATTAACAGCGATGTCTGAACAAGTCAGTTCTTAACACAGCTGTTGGTTAAGGCCTTTTTTCTGTCCAGCTATACGTTCTGGATAGAAGTAAGTATTGCTTCTACAAATGTACAGTTGTCTGCATGGAACAGCGGTATGCAGCCATTTTCTTTTAAACCAGTTCAGCGCCACTATTAGCCTAGATCAAGTCACATTGCTCTCTGTAAATAACTTTTTCCTTGGATTGTGGCCGTCGTGCGTTATTCATTTCATACAAGACGAAGGCGTTAATACATTCGCCAGTCTTGCCCGGGCACCCGGCCCTTCTTTTGCACACGATCTTCAAAAGATCCGCTAGAGGCAACGCATATTGAAGCTGTTGAGGCGATGGAATTGATCCATATAGGTTGCTCTATACCATTACTGGAAGCTTGAATGACGTCCAGGCGATAATCTTCGAACGTTTTCCAATTACCAGTTTGTGGATGTCAGACTGGCTATTCTTTGCGATGGCTGCATTGTCTTCAATGTAGATCTTTCCTCTTCCTTCATCTTCTGAGAAGAATGGGGTGGTATAAAGTATGCCGTCGGACTGTATTTCTGAAAGCTTAACAAAATTGGAGAATATTCCAAAAAAGACAACTTTGCTTGATGCTTCATGGAATGGGAGCAGGTCTGTGGATCTCACGTCGATGTCAATGCACTGTCACCTGATTTTTTCCCCCTGTATCCGCTATACTCCAGAAGTGAGAGAAGAACTCTTCTTTGGCAGATCTGTAAAGGCAACAAGTAAAGGTTGTCTTCTTTTCATAATCTCTTTTCGGGTAAAAGTTAGATCGGACAATGTCTCATGACCAGACTGGCATGCATGGATATTTTATTTGGCAAGATAAATAAGAAAAGCTTAAGATATCTAGAGTTACGCTGTAGCACAGTGGAGACTGCGTGCAAACGAAACCCCGACTTTTGTCATGAATTGAGAACCAAAAAGAGTCGTCAATTTTTAAGTACTACTTACTTTTGCACTAGTTAATTTTTGTATTAGTTTGATATCTGAGAATGTGTTGAAGATTGTTTGAGCTTTCAGTGTTCGTTATTTCTGAATAGCGTTGCTTGAAAAAGGGTTTCCTATAATTTTCTATGGATGTAAAAAATGGTTTAACCCGCGTGTTTATATTTTTACTTCCTCTATGTTTTTTATATTTGCAAACCAAACTTGAGTTCTGTTTTCCTGTTAGATGAACGCTTGTCAGCGGACGCGTTGTTAAAGAAAATCATCCCTTATGGTAAGCTACCCACAATGCCTGACGGGTTTCCAAGGTTAGAAAACCTGACTACAGACCGGTTCGATGTGAGGGCAGCAGGTCACACCACAGTATTGACCTCTGAACTGGACCAACCTGTAAGCTTGTTGGGAAATAGCATGAGATTGGAGGGTGTAACGATGACCTTCAGATACAAAGACAAAAGACGCAGGAAGGGCCGATGGGAGTTTCATGCCCAAGGTATTGCCGGCTCAGATCAGCTTTGATATTTCTTTTTTATTAGAATAGTTTTTTTCTTTGTATGGCTCCTTTATTTATATAGCTATTATTATTTTTTTATGGTTTGTTCAGCAATTAGCTATTAATATAGTTGATTACAATCTATAAGAAATATGTTCCCCACGTGAGTTCCCGCAACTCATTGGGTACAGTGTCTCACGGATGTTCAGAAAGTCATCTGTTCGATTCGCGCTTGAGATTCAGAAGTTTTTTTTTCTGAAAAAAAAAAAGTTTATTCCATCAGGAACATTTCTTCTATTTGTTTTATATTTCTTTACTAACTTCCTTTTTTTCTTTTCTTACCTATTAATTTTTATCTTCTCTTTTCTTTCCAATTTCTTCCCATTAATTGATTCAGCTTAGTTCATTTATCCAGTCTTGTTTGCTAGCTGATATGCTGCTTTTTATTTATTTATTTTTTCATTCTTGCTTTTTTTTCTTGTTTATATATATATCAATAAATTATTGTTCTCACAGGGGCTAACGCGTGAATTTCTTTTTATAACAAAGAACTAGTATCAAATTTTTTGTGTGTGATATATTTTCCTTAATAGTTCATTTCATTCTCTAATCGCTGTTTATCTGCTATCCTACCTCAGGAAAATGGCGCCACGGTAACATGAGTGCTAGAGTGAAAATTGAAGAATCTAAAGTTGGAAACCATCATACAATGGTGGCAAGCACAACCAGCCTAAATCTTCTCGATCTTGCATTGGGCATTGCTGAGAAAGATATTGTAAAACACGCAGGAATTAGTCTTGATTTGCTAAAAAAGCTAAATGTTCAGAATGTGGAGATGTATTCAGTGTTTAAAGGCAAAGGTGACTACGTGTTTATGATGTCAGGGGACCCAAACGTGGAAGGCATTAAAGCTTCTGATTGCAAAGTGTTCATCCGAAGGAGCCCGAAAAAGAAAGATATTTTCTCGATTTTGCTTGAATTTGAAAAAGAACTTCCATCAAGAGTTCTTCTTCAACTCATCAGCGATGACATGTTTAAAATCCCGTTTGTTAACCACTTGATTGCCAAAACGCACATCTTCCGCACTTCACCTACAAATTTTGGGTTTGTTGCATCAACTGGAAGCATTGATAAAATACCTTTAAAATCTTTTGGTGAAGGGATTTTGTCAGATGAACTCGGTTCGCACGTGTCAAAAGGCCTCACCCTTCTTTTACCTATTCACCTAGGATCCGAGAACAACAAACCAGTTAAAGTAGCCATGATTATAGCATTACCTAAAGTAAAATTCATAACTGCAAAACATGAAAATGTCAGCCTTGCACAGACCCTTAAAGCTCTTTCACCGACCTCTAAAATTAAGGGAGTGCCAAATGGTTTTCCAAATTTAAAAACTCTTAATATCAACCATTTTAGCTATGATATTAGCCAGGAAGCCTTCTCAGTTTCTGCAGATGTCACAAAATCCTTTCCCGTCATTCCCACGTTGCTCAACACGAAAAGTGCGCATGTCATGTTTCGTCACCACGTTGGTGATGCCTTTGACTCGTGGATGTTTGATGCAACGATTGTCGCCCGGTTGGGAGGATCAGATGTGAAGTTGAAGATGTCAAGTGATGAGGATACTGAAATGATGTTCATTTCTGGGCATGCTTCAGCACTTTCTATTCGCACATTGGCTTCACAATATGGACTGTCCTTCATTCCCGACGAGGAAACCCGCGCTCTAATTGAAAACAGTAAAATGCAAGATTTTGTTTTTATTAAGCCGCTAATAAAGTCTTCACTATCACAAGACGATAAAAACAAGTACATCCATGTAACTGGTCGAGGAAAATTCCCTCAGGTAATGATCAGTATTCTAAATACTGATATTTTAGGCTTGAAGTCAAGTTAAAATTTTCTCATCGAAAGTTTGAGAATTGGTCACTCTCAACTTCTCATTGTCTAAATCCAAAGTGGTAGCTGATGCAAAATTTTGATTATTGTCATGGTTTCCGATTATTATATAACTGGTTGGGCGTGGTTAGCCGCATGTACGCCGGTCCCATCCCTGCCTCTGGCGAATATTTGTGTGACCTTTTCTGCCCCTGCTACTCATCTTTCCATCCTTACATAGTGAGAAAATGAGTATCACCGGTACTAACCTGCGATGTGTATAGGGAGAGTCAAAAGCCCTCATTCGCCTTACACCATTAAAACCGGCTCAAACGAGCCAATGGGCTCCAGAAACGATGTAATTGACTACAAATTCACTTATGCAATTTTAGTTCAAACTACGTACATATAAGCATTTCCTGTTAGCGCTTTCTTTAATCATAATGCATGCCAGTGTCTCTATATTTAGCTATATATCCTATCTTTTGATATATCAGACTCGCATCCTGATGATGCTATGTAATACAATTCATAAATCGATAGAGGAATCCTTCGATTAATATCTGATTCCGCCAACTAATTTTTAATTCACCAAATTGGATCATGAACTCGTATCTTACTGATTCCAGTACCCTTTACTGGGTCTGTAACCCTTTGATTGAATTCTTAACGTCTTACACGTAATTCCAGAGTCAATATTTAATGTTACTCGGATTCCTTTAACTCAAACGGGCTAGTTCCTGTAAAGCTAAACCATGCACAGATGTCAATTTTGTTACCTATAACTTAATATCTTCGTTTGTTTGATTTAAAAGGTAAACAAGGACATTGATGCAGAAGCCGTTGTTTACGAGGACGATGGGAAAATGAAAACTGCTGTCGCATTTACGTTTTCTGATATCTCAGTGGATTACATGGTGAATGCGCTGACGGGCTTTGAAACCAATCAGCTGAGTTTTTTGTCCAATAGTTTTAACACTTCCCTTATCTTGTCAAGTGAGAGAACGGTTTCTTTGTTTGATAACCCAACTCTTGAAAGACTTTTTTTTGATAAAGGGCTATCATTGGTCAGCCTTTTTAAATTCCCTTCCAACTGCTCCGGGAACAAAATTTGTAGCTCAGCTCTCCGTCTGTTAGAGTTAGAGCGACTCTATCGTTTACAAGGATCGATAAAACAGAGCGGTGCGTCTCTTGTTGGAAATGTTGTGAAGAATTATATGCTAGGAGAAGGTCTTGTTCTCGTCAACAATGTCTTGATGTTTGATATTGGTAGGAACAGCAGTATGTCAGTAAAAAGTCGCATGAATTTTGATAAAGAAAATGTTGCTTTTTATGGTGCTGTAACATTTACTGAAACTGGTGTCAACTTAGATATGAGGAGCAATGATTCACTTATCCGTTACTTTGTTGGGGGCGTTTTATCCCTGAATGATCTCCAGTTGCATATTCCCCTGTTGAACTCCCTGCCTTTGCAGAATATCAACATGTCTGCAAGAGTCACTCTTGGAGCGGCAACCAGTCGTTACAGATTAAGTACGACCTCGACATTTGAATACGTACCGCGTAAACCTGAGTATAGCCACTTGGAAGTAAAGTTTTCCAACATTTCATTGCAAGATTTAGTTAAAGCTTTTGACATTCAGAATGCTTCTATTCCGAAATTGCTTACATCAACTCGATTTTCAGATGATATAACTGCTCGTTACGCCCCAGGCCTTTATGTTGCCGATAACTTCACATTTGATGGGAATCTAAAGGCATTTGGCCAGAATTGGGATTGCCGTATAAAACCTTTCTTCAACAACGGCACAAATGAACTTTATATTATTTCGAAGAAGTTAAAATCACCTATTGTGCTGGAAAAGGGGCTTATCACCCTTCAAGATAGCCAGCAGGATGCTAAATCAGGACCAAACTTATTAATCGAGATTAAACCAAACAAAACGGAATACAAACTTGTAAGTTTTGCGAGATTGTTAGGCCTCGGATCGCAGACGAGTGTCGAGATCTCCAATTCTGGAACCGGTTTTATTGTCTATGGCAGTCTATTCAACATGCCCCCCAGTGGGCTCCTACTCTCCTCGTATGACGTCCTCGGTTCTTCAACAAACTCAACGTACAAGGTATGTTCTCCTCGACACACAAAGGTTAGAGTTTCATTTGAGAACTCAAAACAGGAATATCCTGTGATTAAGGTAAATTATACTCATTATTTATCGATTGCATCACAGCCACTAAATCAATATTTTGACATTCAATCGTTATTTTACAGTAATCTAAGCTAAAAGATTTTGTTTCAAATCTCAACTCAGAAATTAAAGCATAATTTGAGCGCAATAAATAAGACAATTTACAGTTTAATCTAACATTAACCGTCCGACTCCCAACCTCCGTCGAGATGGTTTTCATGTGTGTCCGATTACTCCGTGTTAGAAACCAGTGTTCATATAGATCACAAATAGTGTATCTAAACCTAGCTCAATGCTTTCCTCATTTTTGTGCTTTTTGTGTGAACAGAGTACTTAGTATGTTGTGTGTGAACCGAGTACTTAGTATGTTGTGTGTGAACAGAGTACTTAGTATGTTGTGTATGAACAGAGTACTTAGTATGTTGTGTGTGAACAGAGTACTTAGTATGTTGTGTGTGAACCGAGTACTTAGTATGTTGTGTGTGAACAGAGTACTTAG
>JAOBRB020099692.1:0-13928 GCA_027575285.2 Zoanthus pulchellus
ATCAGCAGATAGAAAACAGTGAAAGAGCCAATCAAATTCACAGATTCACAATAGAACATAGTAAATTTATACTAATTTAGACTATAGATCATAAAATTTGTGTTGTTCCATTATTGATGGTAATTTTCACTTCACTGAAGTACATTTGCCTGAGTCATCTAGAAAGACATTTACAATTAAAATTTTTAGATTTTAGTAAAATCTACAAGGGTTAATTTCTGGATCTCTGAGAGGTGTTTTGGGGTACTTTATTGATGAAAAACGTCTCGCCCATTTCCCTTCCTTTTCAAAATTAGCCAATCACATGCCTGCCTACCAGTTGAGCATATTTTCTCAGCCCGCTTTATTGATAATTTTCGCATGGTGGAAAAGATTTTCGGAATGCATTTATAGATAGCACATGCGTGCTGACAGCTAACTAGAAGCAGCTACTGTGGGCACTAAGGTCACGATGGTAGCGGACAGTATCGCTTTATCGTATTGGTAATCCGTACTTTATAAAAGTTAGCATGCGTGCTAATAGCTAACTAGAAGCTGCTACTGTGGGCACTAAGGTCACGGCGGTAGCGGACAGTGTCGCTTTATTAATTTATCGTATTGGTAATCCATACTTGTTAAAGATAAGTGTGTTGGCTAATAGCTAACTAGAAGCCTCAACAGTGGGCACTAAGGTCACGGACAGTATTGTTTTATCAATTTATCGTATTGGTAATCCATACTTGTTAAGATAAGTACGGATAATCCATGTTTTGTTTGTTAAGAAGAAGAAATGGTAGAAAACAATTCCGCGAGATATGAAATATGATGTTAATTGAGTTAAATGTTTAAATATGTATTTTTGTGTTGGTGTCTGATTAGAAATAAAGTATATATGCTGGTGAATTGAAAATAAATAGCAAAACTGTTACTAGTCATCCTAGCAGTGTGTTGTTGAAAGGTGGGCCAATTATAACTTTAACCCTGAGCTATAGCAAAACTTACAGACGCTATTGCTTCATGAAGGAAAAGATTGCAGTTCTTATAAAATAAGGTAAAAAAACTTTTTCATCCCAAATCTAAAGCTCAAACCCGTCTACATAAGGTTCGAAACAAGAAGATGGTTTAAAAATCTAACTCCTTGTTAGCTCAAAATGGTTTTTGAACAACTCTTTCCAGCAGAATACCTACAGTAACCTATGCGCATTTTCATGCAGTTCCGTCGTTTTACTTTAAAGATTTTTACAAATTTTCACACCAGCACTTTACATCAATTTTTTAAGCAGTTTATATTACAACTCCTGTAAAATATATAAGAAGTTTGAAATGGATTAGTTTGCATAAACCTATTATCTTGTATTCATGAAAGCTGTGAAAAGGAAGTTTTTTGTGTGTTAAACGCGAATTAAGTGATTGTTATTATGTGAATCACGCCAAACACGTGTTGTACTAAGGATTATATTTATTGTAGTGAACGAGTCAGGCAGTCGTGTCGCTATGATTTAACCCCAAAGGTTGGTTGTTATAGGTGTTTATTCGCTGTCTAGTTTTGGTACCTTTCTTATTTAATACTTCTAGTATTAAAAAGTTCTTAGCAAGTAGTTTCAGTTTCTAGTGTTGACCTGCATCTACCAGGCACTCGGCAGCTAGTATCAGTATTTAGGATTTTTTTAGGAAATTCATCATCGTGCAAGGATACCTCTTATGCATCCGTTTATACACCATCCATGCATGCAAGTAATTTTTTATTTTTTGCAAGATTTTATAAAAAGCGTTAAAAACGATAAAAATGGCAGGAAAGAATTTTCTTTCTTCAGTGATATCTATATTACTTAATTCCTTTCCATGTGAAAGTACAAAAACTACACGAAATTTTTTTATACTTCTTTAATTGGCTCCGCAAATTACAATCAGTGTCTGTTTCACCAAAGTTGTAAGTTCTGATGGGCTTTTATTTTTGTTTACTGAAAGTTTGTTATGCCATAGAATGAATTAATATTCAAGTTACAATTCAGGATTGTTTTTGTTGACTCAGCTTTGAAATTAATTTTTACATTTAAACAAAAAGATAATTGTTTTAGCTCCCTTTAACTCAAGATTTGGTCAGCCCAAAAGAAAAATTGTAATGCTTTGAAGTTTGCGACTGCATCACCCAATTTTAACAGTATTAGTCTTAATGAGTGTTTGTAAACAAATGTTTGCGGCGCGTTTTCGGCATAAGATGGCATGAGAAAATAAGAAATGTGGACTTATGGAAACAAACAGGGCAAGAGCCCGTCGCAATAGAGAGAAAGAGAAGATCATGGAGATGGATTGAGCACACACTTAGGAGAGAAGATGGTAACATTAACAAAGCAGCACTGGAGTGGATTCCACAGGGAAAACGTAAAAAAGAGCGTCCAACACAGAGCTGGCGGAGAACACGAATGACAGAGATGAGATCGAAAACATCACCTGGACAGAATACAACATGAAGGCAAAGAACAGGACAAAATGGAAAACACATGTGGAAGACCTATGTTCCACCTAGGAACACAGAGGATTAAGAGAGAGAGTCTTAATGATGATACTTTACGCTAGCGAGTATTAGTTCTTTGTTCATACTTCCGGTATTTTAGGCAGTAGTTTTGATTGTTTTTTTCTGAAAAGAAGTTGTGTTATTTTTTTTATGTCACGGTGCTCATTTTTATCACGGATAAAAAAATACCTGTTTCTTTAATCAAAATGCGCGATCTTAAGATACATTTAAGTGTTAATGACTGCTACCAACTTGGTGCCCATTTTCGTTGATTTTTAATCATGTTTTCTACTAGCACACATGTATTATTATCTATGCTGGGCGTTTCTAGAATAAGCCACATCCCAGAAGCAATGTCATATTCAGTCACTTAAGTTTAAATTGTTTTTTACGCCTTGGAGTGGCATTGATTGGCCCACAAACAGTGCTTTCCCCGTAAGTTCTATATTAATAGTACGTGCTATTACCTAACTTAAAGCCATTAACATGGGTACTAAGACTATCGGCATATTACCCCTTATATTTACCATAAGCCATTACTGACATGGGTACTGAGACTACCGGGCATTACCCGTTATATCAACCTGAAGAACCGGTCACTATATCTATAAACTGAGTACTACGACTATACGGGTATCACCCCTTATATCTACCATAAGCCATTACTGACATGGGTACTGAGACTACCGGGCATTACCCGTTATATCTACCTGAAGAACCAGTCAGTATATCTATAAATTACTGATTAACCATGAGCATTACATTTTCGCTGCTACTTAGGATCTTATTGGGAACCTTAGCATGTTTACTAGCTTGGCTATGCTGATCGAAATTTAAAAAGGTTAAAACCGAGATGCTAACAAGTTTTAGCCGTGGCAGCCAGCCGGTTCATGGGTAAGCCCTGGCGTTATTCTACACCAAAAGAACTGCTTTCGTTTGAGATATAGTCTTGCATGCACCTAGCCCTTTCAGGGGTAAGTCTTGGCATACAGCCAATTATTTCAGGGTTAAGTCCTGGCGATATTCTACACCAAAGAGCTGCTTTTGTTTTAGATAAAGCCTTGGCATGCAGCTAGCCCTTTCAGGGGTAAGTCCTGGCGTTATTCTACACCAAAGAGCTGCTTTTGTTTTAGATATAGCCTTGGCATGCAGCTAGCCCTTTCAGGGGTAAGCCTGGCGTTATTCTACACCAAGGAGCTGCTTTTGTTTTAGATATAGCCTCGGCATGCAGCTAGTCTACACCAAAAGAATTGCTTTCGTATATAAGATATAGTCTTGGCGTGCAGCTAGCCCTTTCAGGGTTAAGTCCTGGTGTTTTTCAACAGCACGAAACAGCTGCTTCGTATAAAATCCTTCCCTGGCAGTTTTCCCGTTTTGGGAAAACTTTTGCGTAATAATACTTCGCTAAAGGAGGTTCAACGTTCAGGCTCAGTGATATTTTATGGTAAATTGCCCGCTAACAACGTGGCCTTGCTGTCCATTTTAGTGTGTTTGTCTTCTGTTAAACTTGCTTTTGGGGAAATAACTCAAGCACTCGCTTTGGTACAAGGATCTTGACTTTATTTCGATGAGACCTTCTCTATTCGTCTGTTAAAGGGCGAACGGGTAAAATCTTACATTCTCTCATCCGTGTTAGCTGATCAACAACAGCAACAACTAAGTACTAGTTCTCTTTGCTATTGATTTTACAGTCTCAAACTAGTTGGTAACTTGATAAAACTGTTTACAGAATCTCTATATTAATTTTCGGCTATGAAGAGTTAAAAAATAGAATACATGTTTCGGTATTACAACTATATTGTAAATTTAAAAAACTTTTTATGTCTCTTGATACTGGGTTATCGTTTTAACAGCTTTCCGTTGTTTGATTTTTGTATATTTTGGTAAGAGTGCATCCTGCCAAAATTGATTCAATTTTACATCTCATTTGTACCTGTTTGGGTTAAGTCTGAGCCGTACATATCCATGCACTCCAGCTTTGTAGAGGCTGGCCTTTATAGTTTGGGCGGAATGGGAGCGGTTGGAGTTAATTTTGTTTTTACTGTAATTTCTTATCCATTTTTATCAACAGAATGCCCTCTACCCTTACACATTTTTGGTATTTCTTGGACTTGTGGCCGTGTTCTGGTTGTTTACATATTTCTTCGTACCAGAGACCAAAGGAAAAACCATAGAAGAAATAACAGCTCGGTTCAGATCCAGGAACGGTTATCATGGAATTGAGTCTTCGAACAAAATTATTGTGCAATCAAGGTTTTAAACTCCATCAGACGAAGACACGCGCCTATAGGCGCCAGAATTAAACTCGATGGGACTCAGTGCCGAACGATAAACTGAGAAATTCTTAACCAAAAAATAATTTCCAGATCTTAAATAACCATTGACAATTCGTGAACGCATTTGAGACCGAAATTGGAAAAGTGTTGAACTAGGTGTTTTTATTTATGGTTGTCTATAGAAGACATTTCACATTGGGAATAAATAGACTATTTACATATGCATGTGCGTATTATGGACAAATTAAGATGAAATTAATTTAATGCATGGCTTGTTAAAGCATGCTCACCTTGCTGGCGCCTCAGAACTGATATTTACTCCAATATGGAGCTCTAATAAACTCAGCTTGTGTGAACAAGATTTTGCAGTCGTTCATTTTGATGTTCTGTCGCAATATATATTTTCAGTCGCCATTAAGGCATCACTTCAAACTTACAGCAGTTAATTTTGTTTTTGCTTTCGATGCTCGCCAGACAAAACGATGCATGTTTTTACATCAGTATATAGTATATAGTGGGAAAAATTTTTCTTAGTCAGTTTTGCTGCGTGAATGGAATTTACATTTGTTGCTGGATGAGAAGATAAAAGGAGGCACTTTTATGGGCTTCCCTCTAAATTTCACAAACGTTTTAGGTTTTCAAGTCATAATTGAGCTCATTCACTTTCTCGATGAATATTTAACAAGACTTGTGATGATACCAATTGTAGTTCTAAACTTTTTTTGTTGTAAAATGTCTGGCTTCAGTCCTTCTGTAATTAAGATGTTTTTCGCAAACGGTCCGTTAAACCCTGCGGATTAAGTGTTATCCACCACGTAGTCTGTTGTCGGCCTTGTTACCACGGGTGGTTGATTTTTCACATCATCTTTACATATGGGTTGATACTACCCAATATCCCCTTAACTCAGGTTGTTCCTATACTATATCGCCCTAACGAATGTTAATACAGGCAATACCATATCACACTATATCGACACTGCACAGTGAGTTTATTCTTAATCCGTACAGAAGGAATACAGTTTTCGTTTTGCAGAAATTTGTAATATTTTAGTCTGAAAGAATTAGTGGAAAACTTTTCTCGAATTCACCTAGAGAAATTCTTTATAGAACCTTTTAGTTTAGTTTAGAGGTCTCGCTAAACGTACTAATTAATAAAATTCTCTTCTGTGCCACTGTGAATAACAATAGTCTCCATCTCAAGGTTTAATTCTCCTTTTCCAGAGATCCACATTTTCTGTAGAATTTTTCTCGTGTGTTAAATTTACCTCACAAAATTAAACTTAATGCCCACATATCCGTTTACAGGCCTTCATGCTAAAATGATTTAAAAACCTTCCTTTCCGACAAAATACAAACAAGATTCTGGAAGAAAAAAGTTAAAATATTTTGCAATGAAGCTACGAACCAAAGACCAAGTTAACTAATGAAAAACTTTTGTGCAGTGGTTTATTATTGTAGGTTTTTGGAAAGTTTATTGTTTATGTTTGTTCACAAATAGTATGTCGTTTTCCTCCTGTAAATATTGGTGTCAATATAGTTAACCAGGCTCTATTTACAACCATGCAACCATATAGAACTGTGAATGTAAAAGTCAGTTTACTATAAATATTTAAACCTCGAGACACCTGGCAAATTATCACATGTAAATAAATTGGGACTTTTCCAATGTCAAGTTCAAACCGCAGCTTTGGAGTCAACAAGAGGTTCTTCTATTTAGAAATCGTCTGTGTTAAGGTGTTATAACGTATCATAACAAAAAAAGGAGAAAATATTTTTTATTACGAACACTTATTAGGAATGATATTTTGATATATGTCTACAAGAGCATTAGCAGAGCAGCGCTTTGTGTCATTATCCAAGACCAGAAACAAAACGTGTTTCCCTTCCATATGGTTTATTTTATTTTCTGCATGAAGGAAATTCTCAAAGGAATTCTCTTCTTTAATTTACTATACACTTAAATGTTAAATTCACTCTAATATTGCTTTTATGCTGTTGAAACAATCTGGAAATTTAAGTATTATGTTGCGGCATTATTGCTCTTTCTATATATATATACAATTTCTGAGTTTTAACAGTAATTGTTAAAAACGTGAAAAAACAGGCCTATATTATTTGCACAAAAGCAATGACAGAAGTTTTTATTCGTAACTAATAGTATACATTTTCCTACTAATAAACCTAACAACCCTCGTTTGTTTTAAAGACTTCTCTTTGCTGAACTTTTTAACATTCGTTACTTTGAGTATCAAGTCATTAAGAAGTATATTAAACTGATGTTTAAATACTTGAACTTGAAATGTTTGGTTTTGTCCGAGTTACTTTTATTGCGATGAAGGCGTTAAAAAAAATTTTGAACTGTAGTTTGCAAGCGCATTAAGCTGTCGCGAACAGCCATGAAAGGTAGCATGTTGGCCCCACATCGCGGAAGAAACCGTCTGTGGACATTCTGTGTGCGAAACGTGAACGCTAAACGCAGAGTTTTCTTTTGAGTTCTCAACTGACTTTGTATCCTTTATAGGCAGGTTGCGATTTGTATTCGAAGCTCCGAGCAATGTTTCGATGTAAAATCCTCGTTTTTCTTCATTATGCGGTTGTGTTGATCGCTTGTCAACAACGACAGAGTTCTTTTTCTCTTGGTTGACAGTGTTTTCCTCTTTTCGACATCCGTTTGGATGAGGTGCTGAGTTTTTGATGAGATTTTCATGTACTTGTTTCAGCTTCGCCGGATCGTCGCACATCTGAGTAGAAATTTTATTTCGTTTGTGAGCTCTCTTGCGTCTGTATTCCCCTTTGCTGAAATCTTCCAGGTTTGCGGGATTTATAGCCCAATAATGCCCTTTGCCGTTCGGACTGCGGCCTACTTTGAGGAAACACTCGTTGAGGCTGAGGTTGTGTCTAATGCTGTTTCTCCACCCGGGACCCTTGTTCCTAAAGTACGGATAATGGCTGAGCACAAAGTTATAGATGTCACTAAGAACAAGTTTCTTTTGTGGCGAGCTCAAAATCGCTTTTCCTATCAAACCGATGTACGACTGGTTTGGCTTTTCGTCCTTGACAGGAACTGGAAGTAACCCGCTTTGGAAGCCGGCAAAATGTGAAGCAAAACCGCCACCAAACACAGAGTCTTTGTCGTGGTGCGATAAAGGCACAAAGGCCAAGTCGGAACCGTTATAGCGGCGCAGATAGTGAGAATTTAAAGCCGAAATTCCCGGAGAACATGTTGGTAGAATTCTTTGATGTTGGTGATGGAAGTTGAGCTCACTGTCTACACCTGGGCAAGGTTGATAGAAATGAGTTGTAGCGTTTACTTGAGCCATTCCTCCAGAGAACGTGGTGTGAATCATCAAAGGATTGAACGTGGAAGAGAAACTTTGCGGTTTCATACCCGTTATAGGAAGCATCATCGCGAGAATTCAATTTCAGGTGTTTATGAAAAGAATTCGTTTGCTCTGTGCTCCTTCCTTGTTTGACCCAAACTGTTAGAAATGAACTGACGGCGCATGCTATATATGGAATTTAAACAAGGGTAATTTGAGCAATTTTATTGGCTAAGAGTCGCTTTGTAATCAAAAGGTAACTCGGATCAACAACGAATTATCGCTTGAGGTAAATAATTCTGTTATCATTCTGATTACAAAATTTGGGCGAACAATTCCAAATCACGGGTGCACTCTCGCAATAATGCTATGTGTTTTTTTTTTTTTTTTTTGCTTAAATATCAAATCATCAACACGCTGTGATATGTAACAACAAGGCTAATTGAGTTGCGTGCCTCCTTCAACTTCTCCCTGCAAAATGAACTTGTTCTTACTCAAACTACTTATGATTTTCAGTGCTAATTGCATAATTATCACCCACGCCTCCACTGCAATTAACGTAACAAACCATTGATTCACTCTAAATAGTTGCATTGCCTCATCCACCAAATTTGAGTGTAAAGCAAGTTATGCCAAAGCTTATATTCTTTATTTTCAAATATATTTCAAACATTAAAGTTATTGCAAAGATTTTTGGAGTAAAATTCGCCTAATTCGAGGCAGGGTCAAAAGAAATCTGTTTACAATCATAAATGACTTTGATGTTCTAAGTGTTTATTGGTTTGAAGTCAACCGAGATTTTGCTGTACTCAAGACAGCACCTTTTTTTGTTATTAACTTTTTATTGAGTCAATTAAGAAGGAAATATTGGGCTTTTTAAAGACTTATTGTGTAATCACAGTTACCTGCTTAAAACCATTTCTCGAGATTTGCAGGGCTTTCGCTTTTAGTTTCAAAACTTAGAGTTGATTTCTGTTTGTTGAACTTCACATAATCCCATGAGAAACCTGAAAGCTAACTTATCGTTGAAGTCGATGCCATTGTTATTTGCTATTGATAAAAAGCTTTTATGTTCTTGATTGCTCATGAATCTTGCTTGATGGGCGTAAGAATAAATCTGCCAAACAAAACAATTACGTTATGAATGGAACTCCATTGTGCGGCTCCTTGGGATAAATACACTCTGACTTTGAAATAGCATGCTTGAATTTATCTCAAATTTTGTTTGAAGAAAACCTAAAAGTAAGTGGAGTTACTAAAAAAATTCTGCTATATTTAAGAATTTACCGTGACTTACGCATTCGGAGCAATCGCCGGCCAAGGGAAGAATGTGGGAATTTGATCGGCTGTTATTTACAAACTCTATTGTTAAAAAAGCTTTTTTTATTTGTTTCAAACAAACACGAAGACGGCTACAATACGCGAGTTGCTTAGCCAAATATCGGGATACAATCAAAACTAAGTAGAATAGGATGTTATTATCGGGGTCTTTGTGTCTGTGAAAAAGTGATGCCAACCATGAGTTTATTGTTTCTATTAGAAAATATATAAACTTGCTTAATAATTGGCCATTAACACCTCGCTTGTAAACTTCACCACCGGAAATACGCATTTGTTCTGGGATATTCATTAACACAAGCATAAAAATGTTGCTGAAGTTTTGGGTTGTATCTTCAATGTCCTCAGGTTGCTGGCCGTCAAAGTTATAGAGTAATTTAGTCGTAGTAAAAACAAAATGTTTTTTTGGTAATTAGCGATAAACGCTATGTTTGAAGGCAATAGATTTCCTTAATAGAAGTAATAATTTTTTGCAAAACAAACGATAAGTTAATGGCGTATTTGTTTTTCGCCATGGTGCCATACAGTGTAACTCGATAATTATACACCAAACTATTAATCTCGCGCCACTTCTTTCACTTTTGTTAGTGAAAAAACTTCGAGTCAAAGAAATTTTCGACACCTTTTTCTTGTACGAATTGAGAAACCTAAAATCTAAAGCTATTATTAATATTTCAAGTGGATTTATGAGCAAAAGTTTTTTCAGAAAATGACGAACTGTATTTTATAACCTTGGTTTTATGATTATATCTTGTCTAAGAAGTGGCGATAAAAAATAAATCAATAAATCAAAAAAATCAGATAATTATTTCTATTTGTTTAATGGAAAATGGTTGTAATAAGTCAACAAAACGGAACTCAAAACACTACATTTTGAAATTGCATTTTAGTTTAATGACGGTAGGAGCTCAAACATATTACTTAGATTTTTCTATGCATAAATTTGATTTGAAGTTCTAAATTATTGAACTGAAGTTTCTTTAAAAATAACTTTTATCAACTGGGAAAAAAGCGACAAGTGATGCATTCAGGTTAGGTTTACCAAAGTATTTGATTTGGTGTGGATATCTCGGGTGTTTGTTGATGTATCACTTCAAAGTAATAAAAAGACAACTCAATTGTGAATTCGCTTTCTCGGAAACATAAACATCTTACTGTTTATTTTTAAATAATGTTATTTTCGAAAGAATTTTCTTGACATGCTACACTCAAGTCTGTTTCTAAAGGCGCATACAAAGCGAAATATCGTGATCAATAAAGTTCCTAAAAAACAGCTGCTGCAGAAACAATTTTAACAGACTGATTGTCTGATATTGGCCTTGATTAGCGCGGTGAAGCTATCAATAAGAATTGATTGACTTTCTCGAATAGACATGCGTTCGCTTATTTTCCAAGACATGACAGACCATTTTTTGAGTCGCCTGACTTTTGCTGGAACCTCGGTTCCTGAATCCTTATTGATATTTGATTATTTGCAATTAGTTTAAATGTAAAAGCAATTTTCTATCACTAACTTAGACAACTAGTTGTTTATTTGATTTGGTTTCTCAAATCACCAAATGCGATTTATTGGCACACCGATGAGGGTATTCGTTATTCGCTTTTTTGATTTGTTTTCATTGATGTATGTGTTAATTATTTTTTATTATCAACTAAATTAGAATTAGCTAAGAATAATTTCCATTTCAAAATGTTCACAAACCAGAATTTCTCCTAATTGCTAGTGCGCTGGATTCCTACCTCGAATATTATACTGATTTCACAAAAATTAACATGTATGACCAAAAATCAGAAAACCTTTTTAAAAAAAAGTTGATTCGATTACTTTTGAAAACCCTCGCATTGTTAACATTCTTTGTTTTTGCTTGTTTGTTGATTTTTACTGATTGGTATGGCATTGTAAGCTGGTTCTTCTTCATATTAAAGTTTATTTATTGTGTTAAGAGATACAGAATACATACATCAAAAACTGATTGTGAGCACAACACTGGTATCACAGAAAGCAGTATATCATCTGACTTCAGGTTTGATTGGAGCATGAATGTTATAGGCTTTTCAGTTTTATCCTTTTCAGTAAGAAGCCGAGAAATGCAACCGTTTCACTTGGATTTTGAAACAAAGCCATATTTTGAGCAATGGTCCGGTCACTGTTGCGCAGAACATGTTTGACTTAGCAATATTTACGTAAATTAAAATATCTGATAAATACAACCTCTCTAAAGCGTCTTTTCAGTGTCATGTTAACATCCCGCGTTTCCCAGTTAAAGATTTCGAAGGTATGCGAACCAGTTTGCTGTATACAGAGCCTGGAGAATTTGGGGTATTACTTCGTGTAGAGGACACAAAATTTAACAACGTTTGTGATTGGTCGAAATAAGGTTGCGGTAAGCTTTATCTTTCTTTTGATTGGTTCAAAAATCTGTGTCCTGTACACAAAGTAAAAACCAGAATTTGCCTCTGCTACCTCACAGGGAGCAACTTTATGCGTTAGCCTGAATCAGGGATTTGAAGATTCAAATCCTCAACGTTGACAAGCCCGCCTTCTCGTAGCGTGGCGACTTGAATACAACGTTCAGTTTGAAGAATCCGAAAGATTCACTCGAGAAAAAGCTTTTAAATGCAGCTAGCTGTGAAGACCTGTATTATTACTGAGGTGCCGCAGAGTTCAGCATAATCCAGCACATTCAATGAAAAGGGTTGATTAATTAGCTGATTAAACAAAAAAGGTTTTAAAATACTGAAAAAATTCTGTTCGGGGCTCAAGTAGCATATTTGTTTATTTATTGTCATATTGTAAGTCCTTTGAAAACGCGCACGACTCTTTCTCCACGAAGCAACTTTTACATTTAAAACATTCATTATTAAAATCTTTAAAACAATATTACTTAAAAAGAAATCCTTAGAAATTCTATTTTTTCTTGCCCTCTTTTAAGAACGAACGACTGAATGTGTCAGAAACCAGCATATATTTAGAATAGGTGCATCTCTTTTTTAGTCTAAAATTTGGGCTCTGTTGAATCCCAAGTGAATTATATGCCATTGGAGGTGGAGTAAGACCCCCCGGAAGAGATCAATCCTATCACTAGCTAAATGAAGAGTTTGTACAAGCTATTAAAGATGGGAAAAATAGCTTAGTATGTGGCATCTTTACGATACAATGAGAAAACAAACACAGTGTACACAACAACAAGAAATGTGTATAATAAACAACGAAGCTATATACATACAGCGTGACAATATATTCAATTATGTCACATAGTTCGCCGTACTGACTTTAAACACAAAGTAAATCCGACGGGCTAGATTATATAAAAAGAATACAAACAAATTGTTTGGCACTCAAACGAATAAAAATATAAGAATGTTTTTGTTAGTTAGCAATAGCCAACATATTCATTTACCACGCGTTCCCTTGATTTTTGACGCAATACTTAACACTTCGTGTTGATTTTTAAGATTTCTATCTTCTTAAAATTTTTCTCCTTGAACGACCTTCTGTTATTTCTATTTTATTCCATTTCAACTTAATATGCAGTTTTAATTATGTATCTTTAATTTTAAAAAATGTTCAAACTCGACTCTTGAAGTTCATATCTTGAGCGTAACTACAGAATACCCCGCAACTGTTGATAAATTATTCCTAGCTGCACATTCGTCGTTCTTTGAAAATTAATGCGCGGTTAAACCAGGAACATTAGTTACAGGGTATCCTGTGGTTCATTCCCCGCTCTTTCCAATGCAGTGAACTCTGGTTTCTCATTCAAAAACGGGTTAGTCACTTAGTTCTTAGTTTGTTTACATATATACCCACGAGATGGCAATAAAATGAACTCGAAATTTTTTATTTACATTTCTCTTTCATTTTATTGCCAGTTCGTGGGTATATATGTTAACAAACTACGAACTAAAAGTAACTAACCCTATAATGTTGGACAGTTCCTAATTTCACTGGGTAAACCATTCCACAATTTTGGTACAGCACACTGGAAAGATCGATCATCATATTAGTTTACAATAATTTATAAGTAAACCGTTACTGGATCCTAAACTATATATCTGTTGTTCTTCTTAACGGAGATAGGACTACATGATGGCGCTAATCCACGAATAGATTTATAAGCAATAATTGGAAATTGATGCGGTATTTTTCCGTCCGCTTGTATTTCAAAATATCAACATTTGAAACAGTTGTCTTTCTTTCTTGGCGTAACTCTTTATTTCTATCCAGATTTAGAAATTTGATTCTCGGTGTGAACCTAAAGGCCCGGATACACGTTGCAACATTGCGCGCAATGGCTGAATTGCGTCGTGTATCCACCCCAAATTTGTTGCGCGCATTATTGCAGCAGTAGAATCTCGTCCTGCTTCTGCAACATTGCGCGCAACAAATTTCTTCGTGCATCCACCATCTGCAGCATTTCGTGCAATTGGCCACTACAAAAAATACCATAATACTTTTTGCTTGTCTACCCAAAGATTTGCATAAGCATTGTTTCCAGT
>JAOBRB020099802.1:0-13921 GCA_027575285.2 Zoanthus pulchellus
AGTTTGAAAGCTTATGAAAACTTTCTCTGAAATTTATCCAGCGTATTTAAGTTCAGGACTATTTCATTATCAAATTCCTGGATAGATGAATCTACACAGCATTGTTCGATGTGAATATGGAAGTGGCGGACTAAAATTCGTATGGAATTACGAGAATTGTGCCAATTCCCGCCCCAGTCTTCCGGAGTTGACGTCACGACCAGTCATGTGACCAAGGACTTAGCAGAGTTTGAAAGCTTATGAAAACTTTTTCTGAAATTTATCCAGCGTATTTAAGTTTAGGACTATTTCATTAAGGTTTTGTAAGGTTTTAAAAAAATTGTTATTTGGCTTTTTTTTTTATTGTATACTTTGCTTTTGCAGGTTTTCTGGCTGATTTTCTTGTTTGTAATGCTTGGAATCACTGCTGATGAATAGTATGTAAACAAATATAGAAAATAGAGTTTGCTTAGCAGTGTAATTTTATTGACTCAAATAAATAATTTTCGGAAAATTCCGGAAGCTCCTTAAAACTGATTTTCCGGAATACCAACTTGCGCCGAATACGTATTTTGGACAGACTGCGCGTCACCGATCAGAATGCAAAGAATTGCTTGGTCCTATAATAACGCACTTTATTACATAGATATGAGTGTTTTACTGAGAAATACGTCGCTCGCAGATTTCATATAAAACTACATCCGGGCCAATACGAGTGACATTTTTCCATATTCTCACTAGTGAAGATGTCGTTGACGTCATTTCTTTGTTTTTCCCGTCTTTTTCGTTTAGATTTTTCTATTTTCGAAACACTCGTATCTATGTAATAAAAAGAAAATTACACGTTGGCTTGAACATATGAAATTAGCCCAGTTGGTAAGACGCCAGTCTATTGTGCGGGAGGCTCGGGTTCGATTACCGGCCGAACCAACACTCAGGGTCTTAAAATAATTGAGGAGAAAGTGCTGCCTTTGCTCCAACATTTGCAGATGGTTAGACTTTCGCGTCTTCTGGGATAAGGACGTTAAACCGTAGGCCCAGGAGTAAGATCCTTGTAAGGGACCTCGAGTCCTATTATCTCTACTCCTTGAAACCTCACCAAGTTCCTTAATGTTCATATGAACATGTTCGCGCCATAGTTTAATATTCTCTAAGTATTGTATTTTATATAAGCTTGACTATCTCATTATTCAGGATTAATGATTATAAGTTAATCATAACTTGTATGCTGAACTGTTTTTTGTTGTTGCAGTTTTTGCCCATCTTTGACAGTTATTTACAAGACGTTGAAAGTATCGGAAAATATTGCTGTATCCTTTTGCCATGTGCACTCAATATGGTTAATTTACGCAATGTTACCAAGATGGCCAGATCTTAGGTAATGTAAGGAGCTAGGGTAGTTGGAAAGCTTTGGCCGTCCCCTTATTCTTTTTGGTTAAAAAAAAGAAAATATTTTTAAACGGAGAGGAAATTGTTGATGCTAACTTGTTTCGTATTAATAATAATACTTTATTTAACGTCAATTGCGAAGGAAGTGGTTGCACATTCTTCCTAGCTTGGGGCTAATGTTTAATCGCTCGACAGCGTGAAAGTCGAATTTGCAGAGGGAGAAAAACTGGAGTATGTGGAAAAAAACCGTTGCAGTCAGACAAAGATCGACAAATCCCAGCCAACGTGCTGAGTCAAGGAATCGATCCCGGGTCGTAGATATGGGAGGCACGACTGTTGACCACTATACCAACCAATCGATCCCGGGTCGTAGATATGGGAGGCACGACTGATGACCACTATACCAACCAATCGATACCGGGTCTTAGATATGGGAGGCACGACTAATGACCACTATGCCAACCAATCGATCCCGGGTCGTAGATATGGGAGGCACGACTGATGAATACTATGCCAACCAATCGATCCCGGGTCGTAGATATGGGAGGCACGACTGATGACCACTATACCAACCAATCGATCCCGGGTCGTAGATATGGGAGTCACTACTGATGACCACTATACCAACCAATCGATCCCGGGTCGTAGATATGGGAGGCACGACTGATGACCACTATACCAAACAATCGATCCCGGGTCGTAGATATGGTAGGCACTACTGATGACCACTATACCAACCAATCGATCCCGGGTCGTAGATATGGGAGGCACTACTGATGACCACTATACCAACCAATCGATCCCGGGTCGTAGATATGGTAGGCACTACTGATGACCACTAAACCAACCAATCGATCCCGGGTCGTAGATATTGTCGCCACTACTGATGACCACTATGCCAAACTGACTCTTCAGTTGTCCCTACAGATATCTTATATTCCGTTTGGAACCATTAGGCCAGTACAAACCAAAAACATTACAAATGGCACTTGTTACAGAAGATTATATATCTTGTTTCGCCATTGCTCTTTTATTTCTGTTCACCAGCGAAACTGAGGTAGTTGGCCGCCACACAAGAAGTTCCACGTTCTCTGCCAATCTACTCTAATAAACAATTATTAACACTTCAGTTTTCCTTGACATTAAAAAGGGTGTAACCTTTCTGGCTTACGGCAATGGCGCACCTGATATCTTTAGTGCAGTAGCTGTGTTTTCCGGAAATCGAGGAGGAGATGCCGCAGGGCTTGCATTTAATGGCCTCTTTGGTAAGAAAACATGCAATAACTACACTCTTGTTTGATAGAATGTACTTTATAACAAGCTTGCTAAACTTAAACCTTTACAAGCCTACAAGCCCATGGAGTCGGCGCTTATCTCCGGTTTTCGTTGTGTTAAGCGGATGAGAGTCTTTGACTCCCCCTGGACGGGACACTAATCCATTGCAGGTTAGCTCCCAGCAGACGCTGGTACTCATTTACCTACCCCGGAAGGATGGAAAGCTGAGTAATTGGCATAGGTGGAAAAGAACGCCACACAAATATTGGAATCTTTGCAAACTGTCGGGATCGAACTGGGAACCTTGTGGTTGGAAAACAGAAATGTTACCAACTGCGCCAACCACGTCTGTCCAATATAATAATGCTGAGGCTTAGAGTTTGTTAAGATTATGATTTTGTAGGTTTAATAAAACATCAGTGATTGCAATTGTACTCTAATCGCAAATGCCCAATTCATATATAAATCTACTATATACCTTTGAAGGTTTAACATACCACAGTGATTTTAAAATGAAACAATAATTAGATGATATTGATAACGAAGAGATACTCGGAAAAACTCCGTGCCCCAGATGGGATTTATATTATTTTAAAATATCATCTAGTTATTGTTTCACTTTAATATACTCACCTTGGAGGTTAGTTGGCTGCATCGTGATGTGCATTAATGTGACAGCGCGATGCCGTTAGTGAGTTCATGTGCGTCAGTCATTACTAGGCTGTGTGGCCGCGCGATTCGGTTCCAGTCTAGATCCAAAATATCGACCATTGGCTACCATAGACGCTCCAGTTACTCAGTTGGTAGAGCATCTGACTAGAACACAGAGGGTCGTGGGTTCAAATACCATTTGGGGCTCGGATTTTTTTACGAGTATCTCCTCGTATTAATATCTTCACATGCAGTCATTTTAAACAAGGAAATGTCTTCGATATCCCCAAATTAATTTTAAAATATTCGTAAGAATTAATGCTTTCAGCCTAAAATCGGCCAAAAAAGAAAAATATTTAGCGGTTCGAAAAACAATATTTTTATAATGAAAATTGATTTTAAAATATAGTTGAAATTTATTCAATTTACTATTTGCAAATTATTGACTTCAATATCTAATCTTGTTATGCCTTGTCAAGTCCCGTGGAAGACACAAAGAGTTTCAATTACCCACTATTTTTTATATGAACCCGTAAATTTTTTCGAGGCACACTGTTCTTAATTTTTTTGGTGATTTCAGCCTCAAATAGTTTTTAATTCTGTTCTTCTTTCTAGCAGCTCAAATTAAAGAAAAAGTGCCGTAATATTTTTGACAGTTTCATTAAAGTCGAATAGCCGATTTTGACATGCAGAAATTGTATAATAAAATGGGAAAATATTGGTGGTAATGTGTTTTTAATTAGAAGACCCTGAAGCCATTTATATGATAAAATATATAAGGATGTATGTATGTTTTATAATATATAAATGTTTTCTGCCGAAAAGATAGAACTGTTTTGTAATAAAACTAAATGCATTTGGTTCGTTTTTAGATGTGAGACTTCAATTCCACAAGGTTATTTACTGTCCGAATTGTCCTGTCATTAGTGAATAATTTTATTTACCATAAACATTGTGTGATTGCAAGAACTGGTTGCAAGGCAGCTGTGACAGCAAGAGTAATAATTGGGTGGGTAAAGTTCAAGAGATGTGGAGAATTGCTAAACTCAAAATGGTTCTCGCTGAAGATGAAACGAACAATTTATCGGAGTTGCGTAAGATCCGCGATGTCATATGAGAGGGAAATATGGTATTTGAGAGAAAATAAGATGGCAGTTTTGAGATCTACTGCGAGAGCAATGGTGAGAGCAATGTATGGTGCAAAAATGATGAAGAAAAAGAGGTCAGAGGATCTAAGAGAGATGTTGAGATTGAAGGAACCAGTGGTTCAGATGGCAAAGGCGAAAGGAGTGAGATGGTGCGGGCATGTGTTAAGGTCAGAGGATGTTGAGATTGAAGGAACCAGTGGTTCAGATGGCAAAGGCGAAAGGAGTGAGATGGTGCGGGCATGTGTTAAGAAGCGATGATGGGCATGTAAAAAAAAGAGGAAGCGAGAACGACCAATAACACGTGGAAGACGCAAGTGGAGAAAAAACACGAATGTTGGATTGGAGAAAAGGGATTCCTTTAGTTGAGCGAGATGGAGAGATTGCTACCAAAGTGGGTTAAATCCCGTCACCCCCCCCCCCCCATCCCCCCGGCCCGTTTACGGAAGTAAACACGAATCAAAACTAGACCGATGATTGATAATGACTTACTAACAATGACAAGTTGTTTGGCCACCAGGTGCTGGTATTTTCGTCACTACGATTGTGGTTGGAGCAATTTCATTTACGGAACCTTTTACCCTCACCTACCGCCCGTTCACTCGCGATGTGCTCTTCTACCTTGGAGCTGTTTCCTGGGCGTTTGTCACATTCCACAAAGGACATATAACGCTTTATCAAGCAATAGGTGTGTATTGTAACCTCAATAGAAGTATATTTATTAACATTTTATCATGCGTTACGAGTGTATAACTTTAGTGGGAGCATCGCGTATGTTTATAATTGTTAGTTTGCAGATCAAAGTAGTGATGGAGATGAATGAACATAGAAATAAAGATAGAGAAAAAAACAAAAGGCAAGAGATATATCCTGTAGCTAGAAGACGAGTAAGACTGCAAAGGAATTAACATGCATTGCCTAGCAACGTCCCGCCTATGGCATTTCTATTCCTACATTGTGACTGGGTTGAGGGAGAAATAGAGAAGATGATAAAATAAATCATTGGTAAAGATCATGGTGGAAATAGAGTATTTCACAGTTCCTGAAAGGTAACCAAGCCTCTACATGAAACTGAGGCGAAGGTGGACCTGGCTAAGTTAGAGAAACTTGTGGAAATAATAAACGTGCAAATACGTTTCTTTCTTATGGTAGAAAAATAACTAGCAGTAAACTAGTTTGAGCTGCGTCGGTGTTTCTAAAGAAACAATTTAGTAATGAAAATGTAAATTCTACACCGTAAAAAGAGAATACTTACTGACGTTTTGCACGTTAGTCCTTCGTCGGGGTAAAGGTGAGAAAAAGAGAAAATGTAGAGTTAATATATGCAGGGAGATGAAAAACTAGGCAATAGAAACAAGGTAGCCATGGAAATTGAAAACAACGAACGAAGAGAAAGAAACAAGAACACGAATAAATTAGGAAAAAGAGAAGCGTTCATTCATGCCATTGGGATTATGTGTACCCAATCGGTGAATGAGTCGCATCTCTTTGGTTTTGCGGCAGTCATTTCCACTTCTCTTACAGTGCAAAGTCAACCTTCGCCTCGGTTTCATGTAGAGGCTTGGTTACCTCTATTTCCACCATGATTTCTACCGATGAATTATTTTATCATCTCCCATGTTCTTACACCGAGGTTGAGCCGTTTTTATTTTGATACATTGCGATTGTAAATTACAAGATTCAGTAAGATTAATTGTTTTTAATTTTTGGGCAATATGAGCCTCAATGGTCTTATTAATCGTATAAAAGGCGTGTATCTTAGATAAAGCAGCTAACTTCGACCAAAAAAAAATGGTATCTTCAGTTTCGCTATTTCCGGCTTGGGAGCAGTCCCAGAAATCCTTTCAGGCTTTCAGGCAATTTTTTGCGAGCTTAGTCACTTCGAATCAAGATTTCTTCAGGCAGACAGACCTATATCTCTTTCTTACTCTCTCTACCTATAGTTTCTACTATGCATTCTTGGGTTATTTTAAAACTGTTAGATATACTAAATACATTATAGAAATTATATCCTTCATTTTCAGGTTATATCACGTTGTACGTGGTGTATGTTTTGACAGTTGTGATTGGAAGGTATATTTACCAGCGCTGGAAGACAAAGTTTCGTTTTCTTGGCAACAAAAGCTATATTTGTTCAGGTACGTCTCAATTTTGTTAGCGCTGATATATTTGCTAAGGTTCATATCCCTACAAGTATTACATGTGCCAGGAAATTCTTTGAATGACCTTACATTCTATAGTAGAACTTTATTTCCAATTTGTTCTTACTTCTGTGAGCGGTTTACAATGATGAAAAATCAGAACAAGACAAGACGTTGCATGAAGTAAATTTATATCGCATTAAATAGGAAATGGTGCTTCTCTACGAACGTAAATCACGTGTTTTCATTCCACTCTAATGAAGCCGTAGATAGTGTTTTGAAATAAATTTTACAGTAGTTAATTAAAGGCCTGATTCGAGCCAACTTTTACAGTTTTTTTTACTATATGCTACTGAAGGACAACTTCCTCACATTAATTCTTAGTCTCAGCCTAACCTAAATAATTATATAGCAAGTTCAAAGTTCATTTGCTCCAGAATCGGTTTGGTTAAAAATATGTCACATGAAAGGCAAGAAATTCAACCGTTTACCACAAAATCGTGTTTGTCAGGTTTGAACCAGTTTGAGCAGGGGTTAATGCATTAACCACCGGGGGTTAATAATTCCGGAAGTTGTGAATGTTACGTTACATCACGCGAAACATGACCTTTGTACAATTTTTACTGTTAGCTACGTTGAGTATTAATTATAAACTGGACGCGTACACACGCGTTTACTCGGGCTACCTAATGTTTGCATTTTGGGTCTAAATTTACTTATGCCAAGTTTTATGCTTGTATCAAAAAATGAATGCCTTCGGCCTGAAAATTGCAGCAACGGGAGCTATAACTCAATGTCTAAAAACAAAGTAAAGGAAACCTCTTAAATCTTTGTGATTGTCAATTAGAAGATTACAAAAAAAATCAAGAAACATTTTCCTACCATAAAATTAATCCTCTTCAGTTCTGTAAAAACTGTGAAAACTGTCAGTTTGCAAACGGTACTCTTGAGAATTTTTCAGTGGCGAAGCTCGCTTTAATTTGCATAATGAAATTTTAAACCGTATTTATTTTGTGCAGTTCTTTCTTCTATGGAACTTTAACTTTATGTTTGAGTTTTAACTATAATAAGAATTTCTTACATAAATTTAGGTTGTAAAGAAGTAAAATGCTAAGAAAAACAAAGAAATAAAACAGCTTTAGAAACACGTCCCGTGTTGGATTGACACGAATACAAAGCGAGCTTACTCAAACAATTACCATGTCCATCATTAATTTGTGTATACTTTGACCGTCGGAGCGAGACGTTCATTGGAAGATATCTTTTCGAAAAGTAACTATTAAAAACTTGTTTGTTAGCCAAAATTGGCCATATTGATTTGATTATGGAAAACCGCAGACTGGTTACAACGCGGGCTTACACGTTTTCGACATTGACGATAGATAGATAGATAGATAGATAGATAGATAGATAGATAGATAGACTGCAAACCCAAACCTAAACTCGGCCTACCACAGGTAGCCCGAGTAATTAAAAGTTTGTCTCTCTGAGTTCTGGCTACGTTTTTGTCGCGAATTTTCACTTTTCGTTTCCTTTGAAACTTGCTATATGATAAAACACTTATTGACTGGTCCCCAGGGAAACATCATGTTTTGTTGACCCTCGACCACCATGTTTGCCTTGGCTACGCCTCGGGAAACATTAATGTTCTCGGGTCCATAAAACATGATGTTTCCCTCGGGACCAGTCAATAAGTCTTAATTGTTTTTTTCTAATTTTCGGCCCATCTGTGCCTCATCGTTCTTATAGTGTTGTTATCATATAACAGATGAGTATTACAGAGATAGTATCCATGCACGAACAACGAAGTTGCTACTCGTTTTTACAGTTTGTGATTGTTCATTTGTACCTCGTAGTTAAAGACTGTAATTTGTTCTCAAAAATACTTTTTTATTTGCTTTAACATCTGACAATAAATACAAAATATTTAAAAACCAATAGGCCCTATTCTTGCTTTTCTCGCAATCCATGAGACACAAATGACAATAGACATAGCGGCCATGTATGTGTAGTAAACCAGTACATCAACACAGCCGTCATGACATCAAATAAAAACCGGCAATTATATTCCCTAACCAAATAATTATAAGAGTCTCTGTTTAAATAGTTTTAACTTGAAAATATCAAATTGAAGTCTGGATTGCCACTTTTACCAAATTTCGCCAATTTTTGTGTATGTTTTAGTAGCAACATTTTATGTCAACCAGTCATCAGAAAGGCAAATCTTTGTCATACCATTCATCCATCTACGACAACAGAGATTTTGTAATGTAAAACTAGTAATTAGCGCTGAAGCACCAGACATTTTTGTTGTCTCGGAGACCAACCGGAACCAAACCGTCAGAAGATGGTGATAGTGATCTTCTCCGAGGCCTATAAGCTGTTCTTTGCCTCTGTGTTGGTTTTCCATCAAAAAGAATTGACAATAAATCTTTTTATTATAAGCAAATTATTAACTTACAATTACTTTAACATTGACTTTTGATTCAGGTTCTTGCTGTACGTACAATCACGTTGTTTATGACTGAGCTCTTCAAAGTTTGTTTTCGCGCCATTTTGGCCCTACTTGCGTCCGTCGTGGTAGCGCGCGCGCGCTGCTGAAGTTAGTAAATAGCCTCAAAAACGCTGTTCTTAATTCAGTCTACTCTCGGAGAATTGACCGTGAAGAAATGTTCCGGTGCTTCAGATATTTAATAATCAAACATTAAAAAGTGCGTTTTGTCGGATGTGTCGTGTGGTAATTGGAAAACTAAGGCGGTATTTACATGATGCCGGATTGAGATTCGTTCCGAAATGAAAATAAATTCAGTAAAGTGTTTACATGAAAAAGTTAAAAACGATCTCGTAACGGAATGAAAAGGTAATAACGAACTTTTAGGTGTAGTGCACACGCTCTGCTCGTTCCAGTCTATCGGAAGTCCGACTTTACATTCATTTTTTTGCCGGTATGAATTCGTACAGTTTTTACATACGAATTACGGTTGGATTTCATTCCGGAATGAAAATTTCGATCCGGTGCGAGAACCTGGATGTGATCATTCCGGAATGAGTCATTTTGGTATGAAAAATGTTAAACTATCATATAAACAAATGCAAGGATTTGTATTGAACCAGGATGAACTCGTACCAGAATGAATCTGGATCCGGTGTCATGTAAAGACCGCCTTAATTAGGATACGTTCCGGTCCTTGAGAACGAAATTATGCAATAAGATATGCAAAATATATCATTTTTTTAGTTTATAATGTATTATGAATGAGTAAACTTTGGTCTTTCTCCCATAAGGTGGCTTAGAAGAAAGTCTACAACCACCGGGAACTGGATCTCTTGATGAAGTTTACATTAACAAAACAGGTGATGACCAAAAATTACTTGGCGACGACTCAGACGAAGATGAAAAACCATCAAGGAAGTCCTTCCGTCGTAATGTTGCTGGTACGTGTATGAGAAGCTAAGACTTACTACATTAAACATTTCGTTTTATAAGAATCCGGTTTAAGAATTACAAGCCCTGTGTTGACCTTAACCCCGGGAAAGCAGGGAATATTTTGTGGTCTCGACGTCCGGCCCACCTCCTAAGGAAACATCGGTCGTAGGGCCGCCATGGTAATTGGTTAGATCAGAGCGTCTTACACTGAGAAATTATTAATTGAAAACCTAGCAAGTTAAGTACGTTATTTTTGGTTTAGGTCGTCCAAACATTAGGATCCCTTTATTCATAAATGTTTTATCCTTTTTGGACTGAATTACAGAGTATATATATACTCTGTAATTCAGTCCAAAAAGGAGAACTTGTGGTTACTGAAAACATTTAATTTCTCAGCTTGATTACTGGAGTATTCTTTAAAGGATAAAACATTTATGAATAAAAAGATCTTAATGTTTGGACGACCTAAACCAAAAATAACGTACTTAACTTGCTTGACAAAAACAACGAGGGCGTGCGCTACTCAGGCTCAGCCTCAATTTCGAGATAAATATTCGAAAATGCCAACAATTTTATGAGTATTCGCATGTCCGCGTATTGTGATACTTTCAGTTTCAGTGGATTCTTGTTAGGATACTGTGAATATTTAACTTCAGCTCGAGGCTTAATTAGCCTAAACAACCTGCGCCTTCGCTTTTTATATCCAGCGGTATCGGGGAACTCGAAACTGGGCTATTGTTAGACTGCAAAACAGTATCTTCCTTCGCTGGGAGATCGAGAATCCAAGCGCGTTCATCATGGGAAACTGGGAAGAGGAAATGGACGTGCGAACGGGAGCGAAAAGGAATGGGAACTGAAGCTGAAGGGCTGAAGCCACTCGCCCCCATTCCTTTTCGCTCCAGTTCGCACGTCGATTTCCTCTTCCCAGTTTCCCATATGATGAATGCGCTTGGATTCTCGATCTCTCGGCGAAGGAAAAGACTGTTTTGCAGTCAAGGCAATTGTAGGAAAGATATTTAATTCTCCTGTTAACAAAATTTAAAATTATTAGTTTCTTCTAAAGAACTTTTCTTCATTACAGGAGCTCTTCTTGCTACTGAGAACTTAGCAGTCTCGTTTGCCGCTGGTACGAAATTCGAACCTTCGTCTACTCAGTCAGGTACTTAAAAAAGATAAAACTTATTTTGTAGACAAAGTTGCGTAAACCGTCTTGGTCGAGTAAATTTCTTTTAACATTATTCCTTTAATGACTACTGATGGAAGGAACTTGATGTTCAAGATCGAAGAGAGATAAGAGCAGTCATATATAGCATACTGTACGTGAGAAACTAAAAAAATTTTCAGGGCTAAAAGTTTTTTAAGTTTTAAAAAACGTTGGTACTGAAAGTTTATACCAGTATCTTAGGGATCAAAATTGTGTCAATGCCAAAAAATGATAATGGACAAATCTTAACAACAAAACTTTCCATAACCAAACGAAACGAATCTTAAAGTTACAATGCTAAGAATAAAACAAGGAAGAGTGATATATTTTATAATTTTTAAAATTGCAAAAAGATAGATTGCGGTGTTTGTAAAGATTTGAAATAACCTTGAAGGTAAAACATTCAATGCTTTTTTTCTAGTCTTAAGAAGTTGATTATCACTAAATATCACTAAATCTACGAGATTCTTATCATTTTGGGTCGAGTACTGAAAGTTTCTTAACCAATGTAGATCTCAGAACTGAGTTTCTTATAGCAAAAATTATAAACAAAAGAAAGCACAATTGTTATAACAGACAAATGTATTACAAGAATGAGATTGGAGCCTGATGTAAAGCACTGGGTCCTTTTGGCGATTAGAGTGTTTATGGAGTCTTTTTCTGCAAGGAATTCTCCAATTTCATCTCCTGTAATATGAAAAACCATTTTTTGGGAACTACATGTTTGTTTTGGCGTGAGAGCAGTCACAAATTACAACACTAATTTTTAGTACAAGCAGTAACCCATTTTTTGCCACTTTTTTCCGCATTCAAACATTCACAAACTGGGTAATATTTGATTTGAACTAATCCACATGACCTTGATTTAGCCAATGAGAGCGTGACATTTGAATTGAAAACGCAGTAACAATATATAACAATTAAGATCCTAAAAATATAATGTTTTACTTTACGATTGCCGCCTAGCTAAATTCTTCAAAACGGCGTTAAGAGAATTAAGTGTTCTTTTTTCTCTATATATACGGGACACGAACTCAACATGCTAGCTCACATCAGGAGCTAGTACCCAGTTTACTCGTCTTTTTAATGTGGAACACTGAATGACCCCGGTCAAAAAATCACAACACGAACACGTCACTCGATCTTATGACTCAAAAGGTAACGACCGTGTTAACCACACAAAATACTTCCGTTGAATTTGGGATCAAGACCCCTTTAAAACTTCCCCAGTTTTTATAATAGCATGATTCATATCATTTTCAAGAGATGTTGATTAATGTTTGCCACGTTTAGAATTCACCTATAAACAAATCAGTTTGGAGTCAAAACATTTGTAAATGTTGTGTACACGATTTCGTTACGTCCACTGTTATGCAGATGATGAAAGAACTCCTATGTTAAATTCATGTAACTCCCGCGTTCAAACACCCTGGATGAAGTTTTGGAAAGGAGTCCAACCTTGGAACGACTTGGAATGGAGAAATGCCAGATTACAAGGGAAGTGCTTTATAGTATTCAAGGTTGGTTCTAAAACAAAATTTTGTAGATTCTGATTTGTTGTGTCCACTGCGCATACGCAGGTCGGGTCATTCACATGAAAAATCGCTCGAAGTGAGTTAAGCAGGCCGCACACAAGGCGAAAACAGCGCGGCGTTAAATCCGTTGCGAAGAATTCGCCAGGTATACGGAGTGAGTTTTCAAGCGCACTTGGAGCTGCGACAACAGCGCTCAACATTAAACATGTTTGATACGTTTTTCGCCGCGCACCTTCTGCACGAAGTTTTCGCCTTGTGTGCGGAGACTGAGCGAACTTAGCGCTTGCGCCAATAACCTTTTATTGTGACTACGCATGCGTAATTCGACATTGAATAACAATTGGCACTGTCTGTGGAGGTTGTTGGCTAATTTTTGTCGATAACAGCGCTCAGTGTGCGGGGAACAACCACATGAGCTGATTACGCTTAAATTCTTCGCGAAGGGTTTTTTTTTCGCTTCGTGTGCGGCCTGCTTTAGAGTGGATGGATTCTGTAAGCTTGTGTTTTCGACAAGGTCGATCGAGTATTCTCTAGTCAAATAGATCAACGCAAAACATGGACTTCTTGTTGCAGTTTCTTTCACATAAAAGCAAAAACGTGTAGCAAAAAGGGGACACTTGTACATTTTGCGTACCTTTTGTTATATATTGTGTTGCTACGTTAAATCTGTTTTTAGTTAAGTATTTAGACTTAACATAAAATATTTTCATAGATATTTGGAGCCTCAGCCTGAGATTGTATTATAGACATAACTGTGTTATATGATTGCAGTCTCCAGCCGTTCTGTGTTTGAATCTGACAGTTCCAGTTGTGGATCTTGATGAAGAAGAACAGCTGTGGAATAAATGGCTAAACGTGTTTCACTGTCTGATCGATCCAATGTTTTGTGTGTTTATTACACGACGTAAGTGGCTTTTACTCTTCCGCTACTACTACTGTCATTATCATTGTTCTTATTGTTACTACATTACTGGGACGATGACAACTACAACTACTACTACAACTCTTACTACTACTTTTAACTACAACTACTACTACTACTACTACTTACTACTAACTACTACTACTACAACAAGTACGACTACGATTTCATTTTCATTTCATTTCATTTATTTATTTCGCCATTTTTCTTAATTTAAAAAATATACAGTTTTACATAGATTAATGTATGGCGA
>JAOBRB020099903.1:0-13921 GCA_027575285.2 Zoanthus pulchellus
CGTTGTAATACATTTATTTTTAACGTTAATTTTCAAATATGTGTTTTGTTGTGTTCCAGTTATCTAGAAACTTTAAAATAAACCCCGCGAAATATTGCCTCGCCAAAATCGCGAAATTAAGTACCCGCGAAATTAAGTACCAATAAGGTAGAATAACACACAAATTACAAAATGTTGTTCATGGAAAATGATTTTAAAAAGATAAAACTCTTAAATATGAACCCAAAGAAAATAACTTTTAAAGCAAATGCAAAACGAAGCTTTTACTGAAATTTGTCAAAAGCTGAAATTAAATTGCAAATTAAAATAAGCAAATACCTTGTTTTAGACTTTATCATTTGAAATGTCTTCTCACGCCGTCATCCCCGATTGATAAGTACCCCGTCCGATTCGCCATCTTGAAGATTTCTTGTCAAAATAAGGAAAAAGGGGAGCAAATATGCCAGAATCGTACCTACCTGGGATTAAAAATGTTTCTTATAATGCATGCATACATACATATATGTACATACATATAGATCATATATACATGCTCTCTCCTCGCACAGGGCCTTTTAGAAGCTGTTTTCAGATATCAATTGCGCCAACCACGTCCGGCCACAAAGAGCCGAACGATATTATTCTACAATGGCATCAATCTCTGCCAACTAAACATACATGCTTCTCTCTTCACAGGACACAGACCATCACTTGTTGACTTTTAAGTCTAAGTTCTTAAAAGAACTTAGAACAGAATCGCAAATTGCATTTATAATAATATAGCATAGACATTGAAGTCACAGAAAGCACAATTTCTAATCTGTTTTAAAATAATTTTTTTATAATCTCTTTTTGTTTTGGTCCATTCAGTTTTTCGTGAAACATATTCAATTTACAATGTTTTGTTTTTATTGCATACAATAGATTTTATTAAATATGTAATTTTATCTATTTTATCAAGAAATCAAATCTTGCAAATAATTATTTTCATTTCATGGAATTTTAAACGAGATTAAAATAGTGATTATTACTGTTGTTAATGACTACTTTTCAAAATAAAGAAAATACAGAAATTTGACTTACATTAAGACTAGAAAACTTCGAATTTCTGCGTTATTTTCATTTAAAATTAATTATTATTTTACTATTACTTTCATGTAACAACAAATTGCTTTTTACAAATTCAAATTTTTATTTAATAGTTTTGATAGAAAAAAAATTAAATAGAAAAACTCATTGGATAAGAACCATTTTTCAAAATGATTTACAACCTTACCACAAAGTACAAGTTCTTTATCGCTCTTTAAAAAAATCTCATTAATAACAATAATACATTTTATAAAACTTTAAAAATAATCTGTAAACCAAATGGCATTTAAAATAATATTCACCAAAATTAATCGATGTTGAATTGAATCAACAAAATCAAGCTGGCTTTTTTATTTGACGCACGAAAACTAGAAATATGTGTTCATTAGAGTTTTTCCACGTGCATGCCGTGGGAGTTACTCATACTAACGCTCACCGTGGGGTATTTCTTTTATTGAGAAGACACCTGGCCCTTGTAGGCTTTAGTGATGCAGTCCTTCTTTAGCAGAAGAGAAAACTCCTTATTTTAATATATATTGTTTTTTTAGCTTTGTTACAAATGCGAAACTTAATATTGTTTGCGATTAATGACTTTTGACTTCGTCTTTTGGTAAATCAGTTGGAGTTTTTTTTTGTACAGTATTCGGTTTTTTGAGAAGCCAAACAAAAAGAAGAAATATGTTTAAGATGATTGTGATAATGATTTGCGTCAGTGGACGTTCTAGATACGCTCAAAACGAGTGGAAGTGTTACTTTGAAGCTGAAAATGAGAAATTTCCGCGACAGCTCCTTGTTAAAAAGAAATGACATTAAGAAGTTTCCCAGTTGAATGCCTATAATGACACGAAGTTATTGGTTAATGCAAATGAATAGAGTGTAAATTCATCTATATTTTATGCACTAAGACATGAAAATAATTTTTTGTTTTGTTCCTTGTGTTAAAAAAACAATATTTCATTCTGTTCAACAAGGTGCATAAATGAGCGGCTTTGAGATCGCAGATTATATTATTCCTGTAAAACGAATCGAAGAGATTCTCGAAAGCACGGTTTACAATCAATGTCTGCCAGATTTTTGTGGCACATTGCTTAATGAAATAGACATTGAAGTTGTCGACGCGAAATTGAACCGAATAATGTGGTGAACGGATCAGGATGACATGAGTTTTTTTAAAAAAAAAACATTGGTGTAATTCGCTGACCATATCTATCACAGATAAAGAAATTCAATTTTGCGTAAAGTCAAATTTTGTTTCTCAAGCAAATCATGTCAGATCGTATTGTGATAAATGTAAGTGGAGAAACTTTTGAGACTCGAGAAGAAACTCTGAATCGCTTCCCAGACACTCTGTTAGGAAACCCTTCAAAACGTCGACAATATTTTAATACAAAGGTAAATGAATATTTTTTTAACCGCCATCGGGTAGCTTTTGAGTCAATTTTGTTTTATTATCAGTCAAACGGAAGACTTATTCTGCCAGAATTTGTGCCTTACCGAGTTTTTTCTGATGAAGTTGAGTTTTTCCAGCTCGGCGACAAAGCCTTAGAATCAGTTGCGAGTTGTTTACCCTTAAAACCAGAAAGAGAAACCGGTGTTCCGCGTGGAGTTTTGCAGAAGAAAATATGGAGTTTATTTGAGCGCCCGGACACCTCGACACTTGCAAAAGTTATTGCTGTATTTTCGGTTTTTATGATCGTATTATCAGTGTTTGTATCATGTATTGAAACATTGCCGAGTTTCAGGGAAAGAGTCTGTAAACGATCTGCATGTAGCGAAAATGCTTCGCCAACGGCGAAATATGGTAATGAATCGTCACAAGCTAAATGTAACGACGGTGAGTCGTCGACATCGGCCGAAGATGCAACTGAAACTTGCACTGATAGAAGTCTTGAGATCTTTATTGTGATTGAAACTGTGTGTTATTCCTGGTTCCTATTTGAGTACATTGTCCGTTTTTGCGCCGCTCCCGATCGTATCTATTTTGTAACAGCCCTAACAAATGTTATAGACCTTATGGCAATCTGTCCGTTTTTCTTGATTTTAATGGTGGGTGATAACAAGCTTGTATCGTTGGCCGTTTTGCGAATCACTCGGCTGATTCGCGTTGTTCGTGTTTTTAAACTCACGCGTTATTCACGTGGACTTCGTGTTTTGGGTTTCACTATCCAGGCTAGCCTCAAAGAGCTCCACATGGTCGCACTTCTAATGTTTATGATAACTGTTCTCGCCTCGAGTGCTGTTTATTTTTCAGATCTCTCCTATTCCACAAGCCATTTCTCCAGCATTCCAGATGCAATATGGTGGAGTCTCGTGACTGTTACGACTGTAGGTTACGGAGATTATTTTCCAAGATCACCTCTTGGAAAATTAGTGGGTGGAATATGTGCTGTTCTGGGGGCTCTAGCTTTTTCTCTACCTGTCATGGCTCTTGCCACAAATTTTAACGCTTATCTGAAATGTGAGCCTGTATTGAAAAAAGATAGCGAGCCTCCAGAGGGGAATCTTGCCAAGCGGATGTACCGTTCTGTCAGGCGAAAAATGACACAAGCTTCTAGTTATCGTATCTAGTGAGCATCCTAATGGATTGCTACTTTTATAACATCCAGATGTTCGAAACGTTAGTCGCAAATATACAACGAAAAGAAATTTTGCTCGGTAGATGTATCTCAGTGTTCTCTCAGAAGGAAGAAAGTCGCTTTTAACCGATGTACCATTCTGTCTGACATAAGATATACAGGACAGTCTGCTATCTCTCGCGTCTATCGAGCATCCAGTACCTGGATGCTTCCAAAAACATCTATAACAGTGCTAAAAGTTCGGCTTCTACTGGAGTTTCAAGCCGAACTTTGTAAAGTACAAAAGCTAGAATGGGTTAATCTCGCACAGACTACAGATCAAAATACTGTAACCAACGATACAAGTTGTCATTATAAATTAAACATGTTACATGCATAAAACCACTTTTTATTTTAGTTTACTTTATTGAGCAACCGTCTCAATGGTAATAAAGTCACGATTTTTTAGTAATGAACTGGCTATTGTTAAATGTACTGAGTTACTTATCTTCATTTCCATTATTACCATCTTCTGTTCAAATGCATCAGCAGTTTTATCAAAACTGTTAAACTACACCAAATATCGGGCATTTTAAGACCAAATATATTTTTTACACTAATAGTGTTCAGAAAAAGGCCTTCGCTTTTCTTTTGAAGTTGAAAAAGCGTTGTTGAGTTTTGTTTTTTTCTGTTTTACTTTTTTCCGGTAAAGTTTGTTTTTTATTATACGAGAAAAACATAATGAAGACAACAAGCGAAAATGAATATATAATTAAAGATAATTCCATAAAATATACAAATCTAAAAATTATGTATTATATATATATATGTATAGAGAGAGAGAGATCTAGAGCTTTGAATCAAAGTTGACACAGCAAACTTCTTACATACACGTATATCTTTAATGCAGACGTTTCGCCCATTCGGCCTTCTTCAGTGTTACAAAAGAAATAGGATAAGATAGGATAAAATATCTGGAACTACTCTACTACTGTCTCTACTGGAAGAGACTATAGCATATGCTAAAAAAGAGAAACAAGCAGCTTCCCTCTCATTTGAATGCACGTTAGCTGAATTAATTGGATATACAGAAACAACTGAATATAAGGAAATATGTTTTTTCCATTTGTTATTGTCAGTCAATATAATACAAAGAAAACTCTGATTTTCATAGTACAACAATAACAGCTTGGCAGCCGGTATAAAACGAGATGTTTTATTTTCTTTTTGCTTTTCGTTTGGTTCAATTCGTCGATATTACCAGATACTGTAAAAATCAGTTCAAGTTCGTTACTGGTTTTCATGGCAAAGTTGTCCTGATTTATGTATTGTGTTTAAATTGTAATGTAGGAAAACCCTATCTGACTGACAGGTTACTTCAACTAATTTGATTTTCAACTTGCTTAATTTACATCTATTCATGCACCATTTGTCCATCTCTCATGTTTATCTCGTTTTTATGTGGTAAATTTCCACTTTTATTTAAAAAGTAGAAATATTTCTTTGTGCACCTAAGGCTATATGAAAAAGATTCTACCATCGTTATTCCTGTCTTTTGTTTATTTAGTTTTACATTTTTGCCAGATGATCATTTTGCTCTTCAACTGAGCAGCTGCAAGTGCGTGGGTTGAAAGACAATGCAAAATGGTTGGCACATGGCCTTCGGCAGAACTACTCCCACGAATGTTTTTTGTAACCACCTGTCCTTACTTAAAGTAAACTTTTTATAAAATTGAAACGACCATGCTGTACTATACCATACTACTAGCATTATTTTAAAATAGATACCACTGGTTTTACTTGAGTCTATAGCTCAATAAACTTGTTGAGTTGCATCTGTACGCTATTTGTTTCTATTACAGAAAATCCTCACGCTACAAATGAACGTTTTTAAAAATAATATGGCAGAAACCTATAAACTTTTAGAATCAACATCTTTTTGTCCTTTGGATCAGTTTACAAGCACAATCTGTTTAACTGTTTAGGCTTAGTAACAATAAAAAAGGAGTCATTTGATGGAAAAAAGCCACACAAATGTTGAAATTATTCATATTCATGGTAGAAGCAAGACCTTGCAAACGAAGGCCCGTAGATCGATGGAAAAAGTACTGCGGATCACAGGGATGGACAAAGGAGAGTAATTGATGATGAACTTTCAAAAGATGGAGTGCTATATTTATGATGATCAGATGGTGATGACGATGATGATGACCATGCAGATGGTGATGATGATGGTGATGATGATGATGATGATGATGATGGTGGTGGTGATGATGATGATGATGGTGGTGATGGTGATGATGATGATGGTGATGATGATGATGATGATGGTGATGATGATGGTGGTGATGATGGTGATGATGGTGATGATGATGATGATGATGAGATGGTGATGTTGTTGTTGTTAATGATGATGATTATGATGATGATAGTGGTGGTGATGATGATGATGATGGTGGTGGTGATAATGATGATGGTGATGATAATGATGATCATGGTGGTTGTGATGATGATGGTGATGATGATGATGATGGTGGTGGTTGTGATGATGATGATGATGGTGGTGGTGGTTGTGATGATGATGATGGTGATGATGATGATGGTAGTGGTGGTAATGATGGTGATGATAATGATGTTGATGGCGATGGTGCTGATGGTGATGGTGATGTTGTTGTTAATGATGATGATGGTGGTGGTGGTGATGATGACGGTGATGGTGAAGATGGTGATGATGATGATAATGAAATGATGGTGATGTTGTTGTTAATGATGATGATGATGATGATGGTGATGATGATGGTGATGGTGATGGTGATGGTGATGATGATGATGATGATAATGAGATGATGGTGATGGTGATGTTGTTGTTAATGATAATGATGGTGGTGATGATGATGATGATGGTGGTGGTGGTGGTGATGATGATGATGGTGGTGGTTGTGATGATGATGATGATGGTGATGATGATGATGATGATGATGGTGATGGTGATGTTGTTAATGATGATGATGATGATGATGATGATGGTGGTGGTGGTGGTGGTGATTATTGTGGCGATGGTGTTGATGAAAATCCTGGAAAGTTTGACCGAACCAGGGACTTGTGAGAATGGAAGACAGAGTTATAGTCTCCGAAGAGAAATATTGCAAAATTTACAAAAATGTCTCTGATTTATACTTCTTATTCTAGTTCGGAAACATCTCATGAATTTCAATAAAAGAATTATTCCTGTCGCCCTTATTCGATATGAAATGATTATATCCAATGCACGATCTTGGAATCGATAATTATTAAATATTTAAAATGTATTTTCGGGTTTTCGTTTCATTAGTCGAAAATATTATTCAATTTGAGCTTTCAGCACTGTGAACTTTGTTTCGGTTACCCAGCAACTAAAGGCAATTAAATTTTGCTAAAAAATAAAAAGTGGACAGAAATGATCCGCAGTGTCAAATTGTCAATATATAAGTTTGTCTTTATACTATGATGTAAAGTGTCGCGAACTTTCTTATATTTTTTATGATTTTTGTTACTTAAGATTTTTAAATGATCTTTAACACTTTAAGATCGATTTTCAAACGAGATAAAATCATTGAATCTCAAAAGGAAACTGTAACTTTACCACTTGTTTTTCAAATACAAAACATGTTTCAAGACAGCATGTGGATTTTAAAATAAAATTCATTAACATATAACAATATAATTAGCGCAAGCTTCATCTTTAATTTTTACCTTATAAGATATCTTTGTAACCTTTAGCAATAATGGTAAAAATATTTTTTTAAATGACCAAGACCATAAGATTTTATAACTTGCTTATTCCAACTCTTATCTCATTTTTCACTCAGTGTTTTAGAATTATTTTAAAAACTATGGAAAGAAAGAATTTTTTCCGAAAATCTCTCCTTTAATATTTCTACTTACAATTTTAGAGTTTGTTTACTAAAATTATATCAGAATTGAACCGCACATTTCACGTCTTAGAAATCAGAAATGCGAATCTTCAGAACATCACAGCCCTTTTTTAAAACAGAATTAATTAATGACTGAGTTTTCGCGAAGTAGCATTTATGAATAAGCTTAAAACGAAGAAACTTACATGTATTTTATGGTTGCTGCATTATATTTGAGACAATCTGTGGTTATCTTCGGGCCTTTTGAATAAAACTGAATTTATTTGGAACCACTAAATAATTAATTTGATCAGACTATTCGACCTTAAAATCTATTTAATACCGTAGAGCAATACCTGGTTGTCATTGCAACTAATTTTGCTCTTTTAGTAATAAGTCTAAATAGCCGGGATCACAAAAGCCAAACCTGAAAAGGAAACTGCGTTACTCTTAGTGTGTATACACGCTCTGAAGGACAACAAATCCTAATTTTCCTTCTTACAAGAAACTTTGGTATAATGTTTTAGTTGTTGTGTTTACTTTTTTATGATTCAGATTGATGTTTCTGTCACCAAGAGCCGCGATAACCTCTAGCCGAATTTTGCGCTAGTGAGAAAATGATTTTAAAGAGTCACATGGTATTATATTTATAGTACGGCTGCCCTTTTAAAACTACAAAACAATTAGAAACCTTGAAATGGAATCTGCTGAGTTTGACGAAGCTATATCCAACGTTGGGCTTTATTTAAACGACAGAGTTGTAATAAATGTTAGCGGGGTAAAATTTGAAACACGCGAAGAGACTCTCTCAAGATATCCTGAAACACTTCTTGGCTGTCCCGCAAAACGGATTAAATATTTCGACCCGCGATATCAAGAATATTTCTTCAATAGAAACCGTCTGGCTTTCGATGCAATATTGTTTTATTACCAGTCATATGGTCGCTTAATTAAGCCGGAAGTTGTACCTGAAAATATTTTTGTGGACGAAATTCGTTTCTTTCAGATAAAGAGCGCACTTGTCGCAGCAAGGGAAAAAACAGAAAGAGCGATACTTCTGGGACATAATGAACCATTGCCAAAGAACTCGCTGAAGAAAACAATTTGGCTGTTGTTTTCGGTCCCCGAGTCTTCATTTCCTGCTAGGATAATTGCTCTTGTATCTGTAATGACCATTTTGCTCTCCGTTGTAATACCTTGTATTGAAACAACCGAGAAAAATGAATTTTCTCCTGCAAAACAAAAAAGCTCAGAGGTGTCAAATTCTCCCTACTCTCGAGTGGAAATGGGTTGTTATGTTTGGTTTACAGTCGAACTGCTTGCTCGTTTCGGGTCAGCAGCAAAGAAAATATCATTTCTTGCTTCTCCGATGAACATTATTGACATTGTCAGCGTTTTACCATACTATCTAGTTCTTATTTTAGAGGGCTCAATGTCTGGCTCCTTATCTATGTTACGCATCGCTCGTACAACAAGAATTCTTAGAATCTTTAAGCTCTCTCGCTATTCAAGCGGAATGCGAATTTTGATGTACAGTTTTTATACGAGTATGCGAGAACTTGGTATGTTTATGATTTTTATTAGCATTTGTGTGATTGTCTCCTCGAGTGCCGTTTTTTACGCTGAATATCGCGGTGAAAATAGCAGTTTTACAAGCATTCCTGACGCTTTTTGGTGGAGTGTAAACACTATTACCACTGTCGGTTATGGCGACCAATACCCGATAACATGGTCTGGAAAACTGGTTGGAATTATTTTGACAGTGGTTGGAGTTCTTGTTATCTGCATGCCAGTTTTTTTATTTGTGGCAAATTTTACCAAACTTCTTAAAGCTAACATGCTTGCTGCCAAGAAAAACGAAAATATTTTACAAACAGTTGAACAACAGGACCAAAATTCATAAATGAGTAAAAATATTTGCTTTGCATTATTAACCATAAAACGGTATTTTGGAGCTCACAGATCAGTCTCACGCCAAGATATCTAATTCTGTCTGTAGCAAAGTGAAGTGATAAGCTCCATAAATCAACTGTTGTGTATTTATTATGAATTTCGACAATTTAAGCGTAATAAATGTCAATTTAATTTTCAAGATTAAGATTTAAGTTGTTATGAAATTCTTAAGTTCAAGTATACGCGTACAGTCACATTTTAAATATAGAACGGTCTAAAATGTTTATAAAAATGTTTATCAGAACAAGCTGAAGATGCATGTTTACTGAAGCAAATATTTCAATGTTTGTTTTTTAAAAGGAGTGTGCCAGTTTTTCATGCGCTACAGCGGTTGCATGTTAAACCAGAGTAAAATTAACTTTTACCTATACTTTCATCAGTTGTTAAATCAGTAAAAACTTTAAACGGATATCACGTAGATTTTTCGGTTTCTTTTTATTAAACTTGGATATATTTAAAATGTTATCTAGATTCTTCTACCTATTATCTCAATTTTCAAAGAAACTGTTGCAATTTATAAACAGGGTACTGCGAATTCAAATTGTGGTTTCAAAATATTGCGCTTGTAGACTCAACATGTCTATAATTAATGGTTACCGTCTGGTCTCAACTAATCGATTCTGCATGAATTAATACTCATGTTGAATAAACGATCAGCCATATGTTGTTCGCGAGCCTTTTATAGATCAAGTTTTCCATGCTTTGACTTTTTTTCTATCGTCGGTCTTTATATTACATAGAAATAAAGGCGAATCACTCTATCATATACTGTAATCATATAGCAAATAGTATCACTGACACTGAAAATATTTTGGTTTTGTAAAAAACTTTTCTTGCTACCCATATGTTAAAATTTTCATTATGCTATAAGCCATCTTTGAAACTGTTGTAGAAAAAAGGTAGCCGTTATTTAGTGTGGTCTAAACAACTAAAATTTACTTTGTACAAAAAAATGAATTGATTTTAACAGTTTTTAAGCTAAAAATTGCGCGCGTAACTGGTCAAAACTACGCAACCGTGCGACTAAATCATTTTACTTTCGTTTCTTTGTTTAAGTCAGGGCTTGGAAATGTCCGAGTTTTTACTATTCAAATCATCGAATATATATAAACATAAATGTTTTTTACTGAGCTTTTATTTTAACGTTGTCACATAAGCAAGTGATTGCGGGCTTTTTGAGCACGTCCAGAATTCGAAATTTTCCCACCTTCGTTTAAGTTTAAAGTTTGGATTTATTGTAAAGCAAATTGCAACATTTTTCTATATAATTTTTTAGAATGGAATCCAATCCAAGCCAAAGTTACTAAATGTCCGATTTACAATTATTGAAATTAATTTGGTTTGTTTTACGGAAGCGAGCACTTGTGAGCGAAAATTTGCAGCAGCTTCTTAACGTTTTTGACAAGATAGATTCATGATAACGATTTTTGATTCGTACTTAAGCGGATGTATGGCAACTTCAAATATTTAATGTTTTATTCAGAACATTGAACTTATTTCCCAAGGAATATCTTGATAATATAGTCCTCTTAATTAAACCTGAACAAGGTACGTATTTGCAATTTAAAATTTTCTTACAATTAATAAATTTCAGCTTTTGACAAATGCTTCGCCATCAGTCTTATAAAATTGCGTTAAATTTTCAAAGTTCTATTTATTCAATATTTTTGTGCTCAACTTTTTGAGATTTTTTATTTATTTTATTTTAATTTTGGCTATGTCAACTTTATACTTGTTTAATTTAAAGATCTTTTTTTATTTATTCAACCTCTTGCTTCAGTTGTCGCGACTTGCAATGCACTTTACCCCAGATTGAATTTGTTAAGAGGATTAATGTCTATCTCATTTCATGGTGTGTTTACGAATACACCTTTGCGCTGGCGACACAATAAATCATATTGTCATTAACAATAAATTTTAAATTGATGATGTACCTTTTTCAATCGCCTCAGTTGGAAACTTCAAGAAGTTGATTTCAATTTTTTAGAAACGTTACAAAGAAAAAAATGTTTTTAAAAAAATCACTGAAACAAGATCGACAAGAGTATGTAGCTGTTTTAGTAAAAGCGCGAACCTTGAGGGATGTGGTTTTGAGATGAACGATAAATATAGCTCGCCCGAAGAAAACCATAATCCCTCATCCGGGAAAACTGCGACACTTACATACAAGAAAGTGATTCCTGACGTCGTCAGAAATTGTAAACTGCATGACTTGCAATTACCCAAATCCAAACTAATTGCTTTTAAAGAATACAGATAACCACAAAGCTCAAGGACCACGTCCGGCTTCTGACATCCGAGTTCCATATTCCAAGTTCTGAGAACTTCTTGAATTTTGATATTCGGGTTCTGAGTTCCGAATTCTGAGTTTTTAGTTCCGAGTTCTAAGTTCCGAGTTTTGAGTTCTGAGTTTAAAGTTCCGAATTATGATCTCTGAGTTCCGAGTTCTGTGTTCCTATTTCTGAGGTCCGAGTTTCGAGATCGAGTTCCTGATTCTGAGTTTCGAATTACGAGCTTAGTTCCGAGTTCTAAGTTCTGACAACTTTCTCAGTTTTGAGTTCCAAATTTTGAGTTCCAAATTTTGAGTTCCGAAATGTTGAGTTCCAAGATTCTGAGTTCCGAGTTCCAAGTTTTGAGCGCCGAGTAAAAAGAGTTGGCTCCCATGAACCTCCAGGAGCAGGTTATTTAATTAAGGCTTGGCTACCAAGTTCAAGGATGCAGGTCCAAGGATGCATGTGTTTTGAGAATTGTGAATAGTTGTTGTTTATTATGGTGAGAAATTGTTGATTTTTTTGACGACTCAAGGCGTTAAAGTCTGCGATATCTAGCTATAATGGGAGATACGTTTCATGATCCCTTTGATGACGATGATTCGGGAAGTGAAGACGGTGGAAGACCGCGGACTCCAGAAATTCATTTTAGCGAAGAGAGGAAGACGGAAGAGGACAGATATAGCGATATTTCGGATTCTGCTGAAGATGAAGTTATTCAAGATAAACATGTAGAAAATTTTCAAAAAGACTTTGAAGCGGAAAATGTCAACGAAGAAGAAAATCTGTCAGATAAATCGAGCTTTGGAGGGAGCATTGGCGAGGAGACAGAATTATGTCATTCGCCTGTCTCATCAGCCTCTGTGTGCGAAGACAATGAATCTAAACGCAGTGCTTCTCCAAGCTTTGAAAACGTGATTGATAAATCGAATGGCAGCAAAGAAGCTGAGTCTCTTTTGAGCGGAGAACTGGACAAAGAAGAGAGCAGTCCAACAGGCGATGTTGACGAAAGTCTTGAAAGTAACGACTCAATGGAACTCTCAAACGACAAAGCTCTGTCACTCGAAGGCGATGCGTTTGAAGCTAAAGAGGAACATTCAGCTGGGGATAGTTCTTTGAGCTCTTTAGACGTGTCACAACAAGAAAAGGAATCTAGGATAAAATCCGAAGATGAAGATTTGCTGATGTCCCCCATTGGGGATCTTGGGATGAGTGAACACGAGGCTGCAATTGTGGATGATATTCTGAAAGATGATGTTGGTAAATACTTGCCTCAACACGATGACAAAGGTGGTTTTGACAAAGATGAAATACATGAGGATCTTGGTGATTCAGGTGTGAATACTTTAAGTGTATATATACAGCCTTCTCAAAATGTTTCTGAGGAGCAGGTTATATTAAAGTTTGAGGCGATTTTCTTTTTTTCTTTTCTCCTTGTTGTTAGTAAAAATAATACATTTTATGACGGTAAGGAGACGGTCAAATTCCCAGAGGAGGCAGCTCATTGAGCCAGCAACCGGCTCATTTCGAGAAGGCTGTATGTATAAGTTTTTAGCAAAGAATGAAACCTAGATTGAAGACTGTTGTACAGGGCCCAGTTGTTCAAAGGCTGGTTAAGTTTAACCCTGGGTTAAGCACAAATTCAACCAGAAATTTCTTCTTTTAGAAAAGGTAATCGGTTATTTATGAATACTGTTTGAATTTTTCTTGGAAAAGTCTTGGTAATCCCAAAACTACAGATAGAATCTTCCTTTAAAAGATTGGAAACAAGTGCTAATCGGCTTTTGAACAACTGGGTCCTAATGTATAGTAGGAAACAAGACCATGGGTTAAACATATAAACCTGGGTTAGTGCTAATCGGCTTTTGAACAACTGGTCCCTGATGTATAGTAGGAAACAAGACCATGGGTTAAACTTTTAACCCTGGGTTAGTGTTAATCAACTTTTTGACAGGTGGACCCTGATATATAGTAGGAAACAAGACCATGGGTTAAACATTTAACCCTGGCTTAGTGCTAATCGACTATTGAACAACTGGACCCTGATGTATAGTAGGAAACAAGACCATGGGTTAAACATTTAACCCGGGGTTAGTGCTAATCGACTATTGAACAACTGGGCCCTGATGTATAGTAGGAAACAAGACCGTGGGTTAAACATTTAACCCTGGGTTAGTGCTAA